>CATIWO010563919.1:0-10996 GCA_949673435.1 Macaranga tanarius | reverse complement strand
TATAGACGGCAACAGTGCCAAACCATGCACTGTTGCCGTCCTTTGCTGCGTTCATATATATTTTTTTTTTGGGTTGGCTGACAGGCCATCAAGCCCATCAGCCAACAAATTTTTTTTTTTTTTGCTTTCAACAGTGCATGGCACTGTTGACAATGCCATGCACTGTTAACGTTTTCTGTTTTTGTTTTGTTAATTTCTTTTTATTTCATTTATTTGATCTTTTATTTGGTCATTTTTTTATTTTGTTGACTTGCTTATTTTTGTGTATTTTTTATTTAATTAATTAATGGTAATTTTAGTTACTAAACATGCACGATTTAAATTTTAATTAAATAATTATTTATTTGTTTAATTGGGTTATTTGATATTGTAAATTATTTTTGTTGATTTTAGATTTAATTTTATTTTGATTAATCTAGTTAGAATTGAATTATGAATTTGTTTATTTTGCATTAACTTTGTTATTTTTTGTAGGATATTTTGATTTATGATTTGTGTTGCAGGCCTATACATTAGATAGCTTATGGGCTACCAAATTAGTCTATTTAAATTGGGTTTTATTTATTTATTTTATTTGCATATAAATATGGGTTGTAATTCATTTCTCTTCCCTCCTTTCTTTATGTGTGCTTTTAATTTTAGTTATTTTATTTTTATTATTTTTATTTTGGATTATTGTTGAATGGTGTGGATGTATGAATCAGACCAAAATTGCATGTAATTGGATTAATTAATAACTTGAGCTAAAACTAAAATTTAGAATTTGATTGAAGCTCATTTGCATGTAATTAAAGGGATAATTAAATAATTAAAAATGATAAAACATAAAACACAAACGGAGGCTGATCGTAAGGTCGGGTGGGCCATTTAAAAGTCCATACCCAGTTTTTGAACCCAATCTCTAAGGACAGCTACTAGGCTCCCTCCGTGGGATCCGGTTGCTGTAAAAGTGTTCTCGTATTTTACCTGGGTGGCGACTCCATTCTCCGACCTAAGCCTATCAAGGCCCAAAGTTGTATTCCTAGTGGGCCTTGAGCCTGCGCAGTGCCGTGATCGCCGAACATTTGGGCGCGCGCTGAACCCCACCGCCTACAGTGGCGACTCCACTAGGGATAGAGAAATTGATTACAGTGTTCTGTGTTTTATTATTTTTAATTATTTAATTATTCTTTCTGCATTTGCATTCACTATACTATTTTCACATACTGTGAATACAGTCCCGAATAACCCGACAATGGTTGTTGCTCTGTTGCCTATGTTTCATTTAAACCTAGTGGTAGGGTATATAACTATTGTCACTCACAGTGGAGTACAATTGAGTACGTCGTTCGGACCCTTGAGTGGAGAGATGGCAAAAGTATAAAATAGACTATGGGAGCCTTTGACTTTACCCGAGACTCAGCTCATGTAGTACCCTAGTAACTACCCTTAGGTTTTTTTCTGAAATGCATGTGTTCTGTTGCCATATAGTAGTCTCATTCGTAAAGCCCAAGCCCGATAATGATGATCCATTTTAGATTGGACTTTAGTCCTTTTACTATGGCCCGTTATATTGGACTTTGGTTTTATTAATGAGATATGCTACTTGTTTGTTACGTCTCAAGAGTTTATGAATGTATGTCAGTTTTATTATCCCCTGTTGATAATTAAAACCCAAACCAAAAATTCTAGGGCAAGAGACTCACCTTGAACACGTGTGTAGGAGGAATAAGGTTGGAAGGTTATGTTTGAGACCTTATATGTACTTATTTACTCATTCATTTGTCTATTTTGTTTAAGCCCTCAATAAAAAATCTGTCTATCATGCATACACGTCATGCATATTTCTAACCCTTTGTCTTGTAGGAATAGATCCTTTTTATTCTGTTTGGACACGTACCCGAGAAGGTCAATTAATCAGATCTACACCCATTAAAGCTACTCCACACACTGAAACTGTGACAATGATTAACAATACTGATTTGGAAGCCTTTAGGAGAGAGTTGAAAGAAGAGATCGATGCTGATACTAAAAATCTTATCCGAGAGGTAGTGGGCAAAATTCTTCAGACAGCTAGGGAAAAACAACCTGTAATCTCTGAAGAGCCTGCATGGTCCAAGGAGATGGCAAAAATGAGATCCCAAATGCAACTGCTGATGAGGTATAAGGGTATGGATGCGTCAATGGACTACAATGATATAGATTTTGACAATCAAGAGCCTTTATCAAAAAAGTTCAAGTTCCTAGATATGAAGAAGTATTCGGGAACAAAAGATCCACATTTACATTTGAAGCAATTTATCACTCATATGAAATACATCTCAGATTGTAAAATAATTTCCATTGTCCTTGGAGGGAGCACCAGTTCGCTGGTATTATTCCTTAGAACCTTATGTGCAAGCTAGTTGGAAAGAATTGTGTGCTGCTTTTGTGAAGCAGTATGGGCTGAACTCTCAGATAGAGGTTTCGTTGAAAGATATGCAAAACACTAAGAAAAAATTCAATGAGTCTTTTTCTGATTATCTGACCAGATGGAGGGGCAAGCTGGCACAAATGAGATAATGACCAGCCAAATTCGATCAGTTGATGCTCGCTAATAATGGGTGTATTCCACCGCTTGCTAGGAAGCTAAATGATATGGGAATTAAAAACTTTGAAGAACTCTACAGGTTTGGAGTTTAGAAAGAGGGTGACATAGCTCAAGAAAAGAAATATTTTGGAGGAAGATCTAGGAATAAGGAAGGACCAAGCAGCAATGTCCAAATTAATGCTATTGATCGGCCTCAAAAATTTTCTAACCTTGGAAGGCCCCTCTCAAAAGTTCTTAAAAAGCTCATTGAGAAAGGACTTCTTCGCCCTTTACCACCTAAGGCCCCGTTTTCCAATGCCGACCCGAAGCTATTTTGTAAATACCACCAAACGATCAGACATGACACTAACCAATACGCCCGCCTTAAACACGACATCCAAAACCTTATTGACTCTGGAAAACTAGTTGACCCAAAAACTAGAAATCCAAACACCAAAACTAACCTTTTGCCAAATTACCAAAATACCCCACCTCCAAACTAATATGTCCTGTTGATTGGCACTGGATTAACTGAAGAACAAGTGTTAAACTCTTTCATGAACCTCGAGACTAACCTTGAATCTACCCAACCTATCAAATCGGAAGCCACCTATGATAGGGGTCTGTTTATAAACATATTAGATATTTAGTCTTCTGATGATGAAGAAATTCAAGAAGGAATCGATGTGTGGGAAGGTAAAAGAGAATGGGTGGTCGAGCATGTAGCATCAGCTGAAAAGAAGGGGGAATAGAAAAAGAAAGAACCAGTTAAAAAAGAAGTACCGGATGTCGAGTCTGAGGTTAAGAAAGAACTAAAGAAAAAAGAGCCAAAGAAAGAACTACCTAAAAAGGCAGTATCTAGTATCTGGGAACTTCTGATGCAGTCTAAAATTCATTGAGATGCTATGGTCCAGGTTCTACATGAGAGGAAAGTTTCTACCAACACAACCCCTCAACAGTTAGTGAGTTCCTTAATGCAAAAGCCTAAGGGGGCAATTATGTTCACTGATGAAGATCTGCCATTGGAAGGAAGAGAGCATTATCGACCTTTGTTCATTAAATCTGAGATCAAAGGGAAGATGACTTACTGTGTGATGGTTGACAATGGGTCAGCCATAAATGTATGCCCTTTGAAGATACTGCCAAGGCTCGGTTTAACTGCTGCTGACCTACAGCCTTATGATGTGATAATCAAAGCTTATAATGATACCAAAAGATCTGTGGAAGGTACATTCAGAACTCTAGTCAAGACTGGACCTATTGAAGCTTGGGTCACTCTTCATGTGATTGACATCCCGGTTACTTTTGCTGTATTATTGGGAAAACCTTGGTTTTCATTCTTTGGGTGGAGTTCCTTATACTCTCTATCAAAAGATCAAATTCCCATATAAAGGAAATATAGTTACCATCACAGCTGAGTCTGAGGCAGCCATTGCAGCTCTGAAATTGGCTCCTAAGTAAATCTTTCTAAATCCTAGTTTTGAGGTCTTCATGATTTATGAAGATTCCATGGAGGAAAAGGTGCTAATATGCTTAAAGGGATGAACTTCATGCCTGGATTGGGATTAGGAAAGAACTAGTCTGGACCACCTTCATTTATAGAAGCTAAGTTACAGATTTTAAAGCATGGGCTCAGTTATCATAGGGAAAAGGATGGACCTGATAGCGAAGAGTAGTGGTCACTTTGGGAGAGGTTCGTCCGAGAGGGGAACTACAATTCCTACGAGGGCAAGCCCGAGCCTCTGTTTTTGGAAGGTATGAAGGTCTCTGGGTTTGAGATCTTTGTGGATTATCTGGGTTAGCAAAGCATGAATGAACCAATACTGGAAGAGTTGATAGTGGATGAGAAAGTTGCTGTTGCTGCTGTGGAACTCACCACCAGCAAGAAGGATACTACGGAGAAAGCTGTGGATGTTGTTGCTGAAAAGTACTCCAAAGGCAAAGGGATTACTACCGAGGGAGTAAAGATTGCTACTAAAGATGCTGGTCAGAGTGAGGATGCTGCTGTGGACTTGGAGACCTTCATCCAGAACTTATTTATTGACACTTTTTCTGATAATTTTGATGTTTCCCTTGCTAGTCTGTTTGAACTTGATGATTTATTTTTCTCTAAAGTTGATGCAATAAAATCTGACTTTGCTTACTTATGTGATGTCTTACCTAATGGTTATGCTTATTGTGATGATCATTTCATGCATATATTTGACATTAATTCTACACAAACTGAAACATTTAATTTAGGCATAATTGAAAATCCTAAAAACACAAAAATTACTTCTGATCTTTCTCCTGATGAGAGTAAAAAATGAAAAAAATATTAATAAAGAGACAGAAAGTATTCGCTTAGGGCTATGAGGATATGCCGGGGATAGATCGCGAGATTGTAGAATATGAGATCCTTACTTATCCTCACAACATGCCAGTCAAACAGAAAAGAAGAAGATTGAGACCAGAATGGGCCCTCCCGAAATAGTAGAAGGTAGGATTCCTTGAGGTAGTTGATGACACAAAGTGGCTTGCAAATATAGTACCAGTGTCGAAGAAAGATGGAAAAATAAGAATGTGTGTTGATTACCGGGACTTGAACAAGGCCTGCCCGAAGGATGATTTCCTTGCCTCATATTGACACCTTGGTAGATAGTGTAGCTTCGAGTACAATGTACTCTTTTATGGATGGATTTTCTGGGTACAATCAAATTAAGATGGCTGAGGCAGATAAGTTAAAAACCTCATTTATAACCGAGTGGGGAATTTATTACTACTTGGTGATGTTATTTTGACTAAAAAATGCTGGAGCAACATACCAGCGAATGGCTACTACTCTGCTGTATGATATGATCCACAAAGAGATTGAAGTGTATGTGGATTATATGATGGTTAAGTCTCCAACTAGAGAAAGGCATTTTGAAGCTCTAGACAAGTTTTTAGATAGAGCCGAAAGTATAATTTGAGACTAAATTCGAAGAAGTGTACATTCGGGGTTGCTTCAGGGAAACTATTGGGCCATATAGTCAGCTGAAAAGGGATAGAAGTTGATCCAGAAAAGATAAAAGCCATCAGTGGAATGCCAGCTCCGAGAACAGAAAAATAGGTGAGAGGATTCATAGGGCATCTCTAGTATATCAGCAGGTTCATAACTAAGCTGACTACCATTTGTGGCCCGATTTTTAAGCTGCTTAAGAAGAATCAACCAGTGGTATAGGATGATCGATGCCAGTAGGCTTTCGAGACTATCAAGAGATATTTAATGAAGCCACCTGTGTTGCAACCTCCGAGATCGAAAAAGCCGTTGATTTTGTATTTAGCAATCGAAAAGGAAGTTGTAGGGGCAATGTTGACACAAGAGGATGAGAATGGAGTAGAACATGTTGTATACTACTTGAGTAAGAAGTTTATACCTTATGAAGTAAATTATAACTTAGTAGAAAAGACATGTCTGTCAGTTGTGTGGGCGACTAAGAAACTTTGACACTACTTCTAATTCTATAAGATTCAAGCAGTATCAAAGCATGATCCCTTGAAGTACCTCCAGTAAACTCCTTCTCTCACAAGAAAGTTAGCCCGGTGGTTAATGCTGCTTACAGAGTTTGACATCGAGTATTTATCCAGAAAAATGTAAAGAAGGGCTGTTGCAGACTTTTTAGCATAGAATCCTATGGATGACAATCAGGAATGGGAACTGGACTTTTTCGATGAGCATTTAAAAGCCATTGAGGTGCAAGGTGGCGTATGTATTTCGATGGATCAATTAATAGCAAAGGGGCAAGTGTGGGGGTAATCTTGATCACTCCTGAGGGTGAAATGATTCCTATGGCGAAAAGGCTGGAGTTTGAGGTGACCAATAATCAAGCTGAGTACGAGGCATGCATATTCGGGTTGGAAGCTTTACGAAGTACGGGTGCAGAAGAAGTAATAGTGTACGAGGATTCCATGTTAGTAGTGAAGTAGGTTTTAAAGGAATGGGAAGTTAAAGAGGATAGGCTGAGGCTTTATATGTATTATTTGGCCGCTGTAACTCTTTCTTTCAATCAATGTAGATTCATACACTTATCTCGGGAAGATAATCAAGTTGTAGATGCTCTAACTACGTTACCTTCGATGTGGGAAAGTGGTGCCAAGGCTCCAGCTCAGCCTTTAATTCTAGTGAAGTCTAGGACTCCGTGTCATAAAGAGATAAGGGTAATGCCAATGGGACCAGCGAAAAAGCCATGGTTTTATGATTTACAGAAGTACCTTGAGACTGGACAGTTTCCTGAGGATACAGATAGAAAGGAAAAGACATCCTTAAAAATACTATCTAGACAGTTTATCAGTGATCTTGGTATACTGTATAAGAGAATGCCAACTGGGATGCATTTGCGATGTGTGGATAAGGAAGAAGCTCAGACGATTATGGAAGCTGTGCATCCAGGTGTTTTTGGGCCTTATATGAATGGAACGGTATTGACTAAAAAAATAACTCATCAAGGATACTTCTGGTTGACCATGGAGTCAGATTGTGTCAAATTTGTGAAAAAGTGCCATAATTGCCAAGCTTATGGGGATGTTAGTCATCTTCCTTCGATGGAACTTCAAGGGTTGATGTCTCCGTGGCCTTTTGCAGCTTGAGAATTGACATAATTAGGGAAATAAGACCAATAGCATCGAATAGACATCGATATATTATGGTGGCGGTGGATTACTTCTCTAAATGGGTCGAGGCTAAGTCGTACACTTCGGTCGGGTCAAAACAAATGGCAAGGTTCATAGAAAGGAATATAATCTACAGATATGGATTGCCTCATCATGTTGTGACTGATAATGGAGTTTAATTTCAGTCAGAAACTACTGTGTTACTCCGGCACTACAAGATAGAGCATCATCGGTCATCTCCTTATCGTCCTCAGGCTAATGGTGCAGTTGAGGCCACAAATAAGAACATCAAAAGAATCCTAGCTAAGATTAGAGTTATAGGGATTGGTCTAAATATTTACAGTTTGTATTATGGGGTTATCGGACGACCGCAAGAACATCAATTGGGGTTATACCATATTTACTGGTATACGAGTGTGAGGCGGTATTGCCAATAGAAGTGAAAATCCAATCTTTAAGGGTTCTGTTAGAGACAAAGATTCTTGAGTATCAGTGGGTGGAAAGTAGGTTGGCACAGTTAACGTTGTTGGACGAGAAGAGATTAAAAGTTATGTATCACATGCAACTCTATTAGAAGAGGATCACCAGAGCTTACAATAAAAAAATAAAGTCGGAAAAGATAAAGGAAGGTGATTTCGTGTTGAAGCACATGAAACCACTCTTTACTAATCCGAGGGAAAAGTTCAAGCTGAATTGGAAAGGACCTTATCTTGTGAAGAAGATATTCTCAGAGGGGGTAGCCATTTTGTCTGATCTGGAAGGGAATGAGTTCAGAAATTCCATCAACCTGGATAAGCTCAAGAAATACTTTCTGTAAAGTTTCACTAGGGAGAAAACCTCAAAAAGAGGCTGTCTAGGCAAAAGTTAGAGTAAAAAAAACATCATGCTGGGTTAAAAACTCTGTAAAGGAGCGGCCTAGGCAAAAATTAGGGATAAATAAAAGGAGAGAGAGAGTATAAAAATAGTTGGCTAAAAAACTTGCAAGGGCAAGCCATCCAAAGACAGGAAAAATGTTAAAAGCAATTTGTATGTACAGTTGTGCTTAATATAAAAGAAGAGGATTGCTTTTATTTTTGTCAAATATTGCATTAAATGCTTATTATAATGAGTTTAACTGAAAAGGAAAGATATCACATAAGACGAGCTGAGTCTAATTAAGTTGCTGAAACTAAAGAAGGAAGTAAATTTAAGTCCTTTTCCTTTTGTTCTTTCTCATTTTTTGTGTAAACTGACCTTAAATAAATCCCTTATTTTCTGACTTTTGATGAATTCATCTTGTTCTGTCTATTATAACTGGATCTAAGCCTTGTAGTGATCATCAGTGGTAATGTCTCCATCTAATGAAATGACTCGCCTAATGGTACGATGTGGCTAGGTCACCGACATATTCTCCATAAAGTTCCATGATCAATTACTTCCCTCCGTACTGGCGGCAGAGTCGAATTGAGTAGTAGCATGAGCAGAATTTCAGTCCGGCAAGAGGAACATAGTAGATATATATTTTGATAGTCATATATTTGATGTTCCACTAAGGACACATCCACTGAACTCCGATATCTGGAAAATTAGATAACCACTCTTTCAGATCAATTGGGAGTTTCTGCAATGGTCGATTCCATGCCTACTTTGCTTTGCTTTATACTTTCCAATGTTTTGTAGGGTCCTAATAGCCTCAATTTATCTTAGAGCCAAATCTGTAAAAATGGAGGGATATCAGCGGCAGGGGCAACTCCATCACTAGTGTTAGAGTCGTCATCATCATCATCTCTGCTCCCCATTCGAAGATTAGCTAGCTGATGTTGGAGTAACCAGATTTAGGTCTCCAATCCTGCACAATGTGTCTATCCAAACAGAAAAGGAAAAAATGTAAGTTAACATCATAAAAGCATGCATACATATTGTATAAAAACAATGACATACCTTCCAGTGCTCTAACATCTAGAATATGAGATCCTGTTGGGCCTCAAATGAACCATATATATACTCACCCTGCTTTCTAGGAGTCTGTAGATACAAAGGCATAAACCATGTCAGTGCTAATGTTGTTATGCAATAAGCAAATCGAATCTCAGGATTCAAAACCACACCTCTCGGGTTGTACCTCAAGGATGACGGTGCCCAAATCGAATCTCAGGATTTAAAACCACACCTCTCGGGTTGTACCCCGAGGATGACGGTGCATAAATAGAATCTCAGAATTCAAGAAGCCTCTTGGTTCGGACACCAAGGTAGGACGGCGACACCAAATTGAAGCCTCTTGGTTCGGACACCAAGGTAGGACGGTGACTCTAAATTGAAGCCTCTTAGTTCGGACACCAAGGTTGGACGGTGACAAAATACATCTCTCGGGTTGTACCCCGAGGATGACGGTGCCCAAATCGAATCTCAAGATTCAAAAACACACCTCTCAGTTGTACCCCGAGGATGATGGTGACCAAATCGAATCTCAGGATTCAAAAATACACCTCTCGGGTTGTACCCCGAGGATGATAGTGCCCAAATCGAATCTCAGGATTCAAAAACACACCTCTCGGGTTGTACCGTGAGGATGACGGTGCCCAAATTGAATCTCAGGATTCAAAACCATACCTCTCGGGTTGTACCCCGAGGATGACGGTGCCCAAATCAAATCTCAGGATTCAAAGGTATCTTTTTGCTTTGTTACATGCGTGTTGTTTTTTAAAAAATCGGATTTTAAATTTATGTTTAAACGGTTTTTCAAAAATCAAGGGGGCAAACTGTGGACACATGGTTTAGCCGGCCCATAAAAACAAGTCCAATGATGAAAGCCCAAGGAAAATGGGTCCAACAATGTAAGGTATGAAGTCCAGCCCATTCAAATGATTTATCTCAATCTAATCCTAATTTGATAAATAAATATAATCTGTGATAAAGTTGGTGATAAAGATAATGTGAAGAGAGATTGATTCAGAATAAAACACTGACATATGAGAGGATATTTATTTATAAAAGCCAGGGAGAGTGAAAAAAAGGGGAGCAAAAAAATCACGTAAAAACAAAAAAAAAAACTTATGGCAAAGAATTAAGAAACAGAGATCTAAAGGGAGATACGCAAAGAAAAGAAAAAATTTGATAAAAGGGCTTGAGATTCCATCTTACACTGTGGGACTCACCATTGCAGTCTACCAAAGGAGCTTCTGAGGGCCAATTATTTTCAAACAGTAACTTTCTTTATTTTTCTTTTCTTTTCAATTTTATTTATGTCTGATTATTTTCAATTTCTTTTGAATTGAATGAGTTATTTTGATTTAAAATAATTGTGTGTGTTATTAATTTCAATTTATTTAATTGTTCAAATTAGGTTAATTGTTTGTTTATTATTTAAAAAATTTAATTTTATCTTTAATTTAATTTTCTCTGTGTTGTAGTTATTATTATTATTATTCTGTTACATTTTTGTTGTTATTAATTATTTTTTGTACATTTATTTTCTTGTTTAATTCTTGTTATTTTATTTGAATTTTTTTTAATTTGAATTTTTTTTATTGTTGGCAACAGTGCTTCGACACTGTTGCTTCAATTTTTTTTTTTTTTATGTTGCCGTTCACTTTCATTTTTTTTCCTTTCCTTTTTATTTATTTGGTATTTTAATGTATTTTCATTTTACTTATTTTTATTATTATTGTTTGTTTATTTTTTACAATATCTTATTTCGTGATTTTGTTTATTATTTGATTATTAATTGATGATGATTAATTTAATTAGGCATGCATGATTTAAAAATTAATTAAATAATTATTTGTTAGTTTAATTAAATCTAGCTAGAATTTAGTTATTGATTATTTATTTTGCACT
>CATIWO010563884.1:0-10205 GCA_949673435.1 Macaranga tanarius | reverse complement strand
AATCACAAGAAGATTCAAGAAAATGTTCAAAAAGGGTGGAAAGACATACCAGAGAAATATGAAGAAAATGTTCAAGCCCAATTCAGAGTTCCAGACCAAAAAGGAATCCTCTGAAATCATTTGCTTTGAATGCAACAAACTGGGACATCTGAGAACTAATTGTCCTAAGCTGAAAAAGAAAATGAAGAAAGAAAAGCTCAAGATTGCAATGGTTGCAACCTGGAGTGATAGTGATGACACTAGCTCCAGTAATGATGATGATTCTAAAGAAGTTGTAAACTTGTGTTTGATGGCTCTAGAATCAAATGACACCAGCCAAGCTAATACCAGTCAATATTCTGAGACTACTGAGACCTCTGAAGCTGATCCCATCAACAGTACATCATATGAGGTAACTTCTGATCCTTTATCCTTTGATGAACTTGAATGTGCATTTGGTGAACTGTATAAGGAATTCAAAACCTTAAACAAAAAATATAGTTCACTTAAGAAAGAGCTCAAAATAATAAAATCTAGAAAAGAACAATGCATATGTGATGTGACTAAAGCTGAGCTTGATACACTAAAAGAGAAAGAGATGCATGCTCAAAATCTTTATGCTGAAGCTTCTAAGAAGCTAGACCTTGTTGTCTCTGAAACTGGGTCCTTTAAAAAGGAACTTGAAACTACTTTTAATGTAAATCTAGTTCTCTTGCAAGAGAATGAAGAATTACAAAAGAAAGTAGATGGTATCACTAAAGATCTTGAGAAGCTTACCAAGGGAAAATAGAATCTTGATGCTTTCTTAGGAAATCAACTTTTCTCTAATGGAAAACAAGGATTAGTCTATAAAAATGTTGTTAAAGCTAAAAGGCATGAGAACCACTTTGTTAGAGCATCATCATCTGTACATTCTCATGTTACATGCTTTTATTGCAATCATTCTGGTCATATTGTGAAATTTTGTGCTTACAAGACAGATGCTTCTAAGGCTAATTTGGTCTGGGTACCAAAAGCTACCAGAAAAAATGTTGAAGTTAACCTGAAAGGACCCAATTTAGTTTAGGTACCTAAAGCTAAGTAATTTCATGCAGGTTTGCCTAAGGAGTAAGTAAGTGAAAAACAAGTGGTACATGGACAGTGCTTGCTCTAGGCATATGACGGGTGACAAGTCAAAGTTCACCCATTTGGAGCTAAAAGACAAAGGAACAGTCAGTTTCGGAGACAACAGTAAAGCTAAAATAATCGGCTCAGGAATCATTGGATCAAAACCATCAATTGAAGATGTTTCTCTTGTGAAAGGTTTGAAGTTCAACATACTCAGTGTAAGTTAATTATGTGATAAGAGCATGAGAATGATTTTTGAACCCACTCATTGTGAAGTTCAAAGTTTGCATGATAATCATACTTTGTTTATGGGTAGTAGGAATGAAAATGTGTATCTGGTTGATCTTGATAGTCTAAATAATTCTGATGTGTGCTTAGCGTCTGTGGTTGATGATAGTTGGTTGTGGCATAGGAGACTAGGTCATGCTGGCATAAAATAAATTTCCAAGCTAGTAAAAAATGAGCTTGTGAGAGGCTTACCCAAGCTAAAATTTAAAAAAGATGATGTTTGTGATGCTTGCCAAATGGGCAAACAAACTAGATCTACTTTCAAATCTAAAGGCATGATTTCAACTTCCAGACCTCTTGAACTTTTACACTTTGACTTGTTTGGACCTATTTCCCCATCTAGCTTAGGAGGCAAATCTTATGCTTTTGTTATTGTTGATGACTATTCAAGATTTACCTGGACCCTCTTCCTAGCTCATAAGGATGAGGCATTTGACAAGTTTGTTCATCTTTGTAAGAAAATTCAAAATGAAAAGGGAGTTAATATTGTGGCAATTCAAAGTGATCATGGAAGGGAATTTGACAATAAATCCTTTGAAGATTTTTGCTATGAACATGGGATTAAGCATAACTTCTCAACTCCCAGGAAATCCTCAACAAAATGGAGTGGTTGAAAGAAAGAATCGAACTCTACAGGAAGTAGCTCGAACTATGATCCATGAAGCTAATTTACCGAAGTACTTCTGCGCTGAAGCTACAAATACAGCTTGCTACATTTTGAACAGAGCACTGGTAAGATCCTCCTTAAAAAAGACCCTTTACGAACTGTGGAAAGGTAAGAAGCCTAATATAGGCTATTTTAAAGTTTTTGGGTGTAAATGCTTTGTTCACAATAACAACAAGAATCAGCTTGGTAAATTTGATGCTAAAACTGATGAAGGTGTTTTTCTAGGCTATTCTGAGCATAGTAGAGCTTATAGAATCTTCAACAAAAGAACTTTTATTGTTGAAGAATCTATTCATATTGTTTTCAAGGAATCTAACCAATCTCTACCTAGTAGAGATGATGATGATGATCTTGTAGGTATTGAGTCACCCTCCGTTTGGGGTGTTAAAGTTTTAGTTAAAACTATAGTCTTAAGGGTGTATGACTTTGAGAGTTGAGATCACATGTGCGAGGCATGGTAGAATGAGATAGTTGTGTATAGTTGAAGCCTAGGGGCTGAATACACATATCGCCTTTTTACATGATGTAAATCCATGTCAGGGACATGACAGGTATAGTAAGTGTGTGTGTAGCCGCAGCCTAGGGCCGGATACACAATTGTTACCACATAAATGCGATTGGCAAATGTGTATAGTCGTTGCATGGGGCCGAATACACATGTTACCTTAGAACTGCGAGATGGTAAATATGTATGACTGTTGCCTAGGACCGGATACATATGTTACTATAGATGTGTACAACTGTTGCCTGGGGCCAGTTACACAAGTTCTTGTCCTTTGCCTGGGGCTGGATAGATGTGCTAATATGGATGTGTATAACTGTTGCCTGGGGCTGGTTACGCATTCATGTCCATTGCCTGGGGCCAGATAGATTTGCTAATATGGATGTGTATAACTGTTGCCTGGGGCCGGTTACGCATTCATGTCCGTTGCCTGGGGCCGGATAGATGTGCTAATATGGATGTGTATAACTGTTGCCTGGGGCCGGTTACGCATTCATATCCGTTGCCTGGGGCCGGATGTACATGTTGATGTACGAAGCATGCATAGCCGCTGCTGAGGGCCGGGTGCATGTTGAATAATAGGTGCATAGCCGATGTCAAGGGTCGGGTGCACGTTGAGATAGTGGATGGTACAACCGTTGCCTGGGGCCGGGTACACATTCTACTTCATATATGTACGACTGCCGCCTGGGGCCAGGTACATATATTAGTTGGTAAAAGACAAGTTAGTCATTGTGAGCTTAAGTGCTGATCACACTTAAGTTATTATATCCACAACCTAATTGTATGTACGTTAAGGATTGGTGTAGGATTTAGGCTACACCCGTAAATAAGGCCTTGAGATACTTTGAGAATATTATAAGTTTACGATTTAGTTGTAACAGACCATGGAAATGGGAGACCTTGTCATCAAGGACAAGTAGAAGTAAGAATTTGCTGAGAAGTGGTATTATGAACATGGCATACGTTGAATGGGGCTCATAATACGAGCTTGGTTATGATAGTTTTCAAGTGTATTATCCAAGTGTGCTCATTTAATTATTTTGGGTTCTTAATATACTCCTCGAAATAGGAAAAGTATAATTATTGTTGAGAATAGGGAAATAAAGGCTTAGGGCAAGTTGATTTAATTTATTTAGTAAACTTATTTGTGAAATGGGAGATCTGGAGCCTCTATTGCTTTTATAAAAGGAAAAAGAAATTTCTATAGCAATGATTTAAGAAAGTGTTTTTCTGAAATTTTAATTAGAATATTAATGATTTGAATATAAAAAGAAGTTTCACATGCAGTTGATTATTATTAAGGAAATTTAAGAGAAATATTCTTTACCGAGTTTCTTCTGATAAAGTTTCAAGTATATTTTTATATACTCACTGGGTAATTTCCTTTTGAAATTACTCACACTCTTTTGTTTTAACAATTTTTAGTGTAAGTGCTTGATATCTGCTTGGATAGCAGCGGAGAGAAGACAGTGCAGTGGACAATGTCGTGAAAGAAAATGATATTAGAATTTTTATGTAATATTAGGATGAACTTGAGCTGTATTAAGTTTTATAATTCAAATATTGTGATGTAGATGCTAAGTAATAATTTATTATCATTAAATTCTTAATTATGTGTATTAATTGATAAGTTTTGGTGAAGGCGTGACACATTGTGTTTGTTTGCTTAATATTAACTTAAATATTGTATAACATATACTTGGTATTTAAATTATTCTTAATTAGTATTAGTACTTAATATGAATGTCAATTTACATTATAACTTTTATTAATAATACTATTAGTCTATTTCTATTAATAATACTGTTATTAAAAATATATAACTCCAATATTCTATTATAAATATATAAATTTTTACTATGTTTAATAATTTATTTTTTATTTAATATTGAATTAGTAGTGAATAATATTTTATTTTAAGTAATTTAAGTATTTGTTATAATAGTAATAATAATGAAATTAATAATTTTAATTTTGTTAATATATATATATCTATAATATCCGATACTATATTCGGTTTTCGGTTTGGTACGATTTTTGGTTCGGTACCGGTTCAGTTCTGGTACGGTTTTTAACAAATCTCCAGTACCGTACCAAATTAGTAAAACGGTCCGGTTCCATTCTGTGCGGGGTTAAAATTAATCGGTTCGATACGATTTTTTTTATCTCAGTTCGAATTTTAGGTTCGATTTGGTTTTTTCTCCGTCCCGTGCTCATCCCTACTCATAGATTCAAAATTGGAACAATTAGCCCCAAATTCTCCATAAAGTTGGAGAGTGCACCACACTCTCTTATATTACAAAAATTAATTATTTTCTATTCAAAAAAATACTGCTTTTAAATAATTAACATATATTTTTTTTATTTCTTAGTAAACTTCACACTGCCTCCGCCCTTCTCCACAGCGATGCCTTCCCCACCTTCACCATCGCTACTTCCACTAGCCTTCATCAGTGATGTTGCCATTGTTGTTTCTTCCTCTATTTCCGCCTCCTACTTTGCCTTCGTTCCTGTCTGCCAGCGCAACCTTCACCTCCTACTTACCACCCCCTATGTCACTGCCGCCCACCTCCACCAGTGCTACCTTCGGCTCAGCTTCACCAGCGCTACCTCTACCTACCTTGATCGCTGCCTCTATCCACCTTGATCGCTACCTCTATCAACCTTCACCAAGGATGCTTATGTTGCTGCTACTTTTTTTTTTCTTATTCATTCTTTTAATTAACATCGGCCTCAAAATGTAATTAGCACTGGTTTTGTTCATTATTAATGGGTGAATTTATTTAAATGGTGGTGATTAAATTATTGTCATGTATAATTTTTGAATCACGAGAACTGGGTAATTATTAATTGGGTAATTTGATTTTTTTTCTATTGATATTGTTATTGATTTTATAGGTTATTGTTGATTTTATAAGTTCTTACTGCTGATTTTGTTGGTGATGGTGTTAATTTTGGCAATGGTGGTATTACTTTTAGTGGTGGTTTGAGGATGGTTAAATTTAGTGGCAGTGATGATGGTGTAGGTGATAATGGTGATATAGGGCAAGTGATTTTTTTTTTCTGAGTTTCAGCTGTGTGTAATGTTGCTGATAGTGGCAACAGCAGTGATGGGCGGAGTGTCGATGGTGGTGTTGATGATAATGTGGTTTTTTTGGGTGATAGTGATTTTATAACGGCAGTGGTTTCTTACAATTGTGGTGGTAGTCAGTAGTGGTAGTGCTGCTGGTGGTGGTTTTGGCGCGGTAGCGGTTGATGGTGGCGGTGGTGATGGTGATGGGTGGCAGTGGTATTCAAATGGTTTTCAGGATGATGGTTGTGTTTTTTCAATTAAAATAATAAATTTAATTTGATTAAGGAGAAAAAAGAAAAAAAAGGAAGAGATAATAATAATAATTATTACTTCACTTGCTATAGTTAGAGTGTGTAATTCACTCTCCTGCTTTTGGGGTCAATTGCCCAAATTGGAATTTTTGAGGTTTAAATAGCCAAAAAAAGTTAATTTTGGTTTTAATTGCACCTTAGTGATAGTTCAGGGGGCGAATTGCCACTTTAGCCCTAGGAAATGTCATGTAATTGCTTGCTTTAGTGGAAAAACGCAATAAATTATAGGATGGACCGCTACATATCTATAGTGACGGATCTAAAAAACGCAATGAGGTGTCGCTGTCAACTTACATGTAAAAAGTTAAAACCAACATGTGATAACTGGGACATGTTGTACCAATTATTATTATTTTTTTTATAAATTTACTATATTCTTCCTCCTCGAAAATAACTACTCCAATTAATTATCTCACAAACCACTTTAATCCCATATGTTTATTTTTTTTCTTTAATTTTTCAAAATTAATTTTTTTCTTTTCTACTTTATTGTTATTTCTTTCACTTTTTTTTCCATCCAAACACTCGTACTAAAATATATATATATATATATATATATATATATATATATATATATTAAAATATCAAATAAATATTCAATATCAACAATCAGTTTCCCAATTCATCTAAATCTAACCAAAAAATTAATTTTCAGAATACGTTGTGGGATCAAATTGGTGGTGCTTTTCGTTCATTATTTTCTCTTTCTACTCATATTTTTTAGTCTATATATATATATATATATATATATATATATATATATATATATATATATACTGTTAAGCAATTTATAAAACCGAATTTGAATAAATTTTTATCGAGTTGAGCTCTGAATAATTTGTGAGCACCTCGACTTATTTACAGTCCTAATTATTGGGGATGAGCATTTAAAATCAAATTAACCGAAATTTTAAATACAAAAATTGAACTGAACCAAATTTTTGTAAAACCAAACTAACTGAACTGAATAAGCTGATTTTTTCATAACAAAAATTCAAATTAACTGAATTAAAACCAAATTTTTAAAATTATACTTTATTGTAATATTTAAATTATTATTATTTATTTATTATATAAAATATTTTAAAATAAAAATTAAATTTTTGTTTATTCGGTTGTTTCAATTAATTGATTTGTTATGTATAAGATGAACCAAACCAAAAAGAATTTCAGTTTTTAACATTTAAAACCGAATCAAAAAGAATTTAAATAAAATCAAACCAAATTAATCGAATAATCCAAGTAAATTAACCGACCAATGCTTACCCTATTAATTATTTTAGCCCCTATGTCTACTTTAGTCTCCAAAACATTTTCTATTTCAATTCCAGTCCCTATACAATATTTTTATCTTTTAGTGCTCAACTATATATTAAAATGTTATTCTCTAATGTTAGCAGTGCAATTGATACCGCTTTTATTTAAAATTTTTTTAAAATTTTTTAGCTATTTTTTAGAATCCAATCTCAACAAAGGTAGGATAAATTATGTTTTAGCTGAAATTGTAAAAAATAAAAATAAAAATCTAATTTCAATTGTGAGGTTACCTACAATGATGTCAAAGTCAATCGGTGTGTGTATATATATATATATATATATGCATACATACACAAGTACCATGGTAAAGAATTCTATTTCAATATCAATTCATACCACCACTTTTAACCTGATAAAGGGGAAGATATGCCCTCAATATACAAATCAATATGACAAAAAAGATGCCACCAATCACGCAAGTAATGCTTCTCCTGTAACTTGAAGTATTTGGTAACACCACATGTACCTGTAGCAAACGCCACCACCATCAATATTGTGGCAATAAGTACAGAAGCCATGGAAAATATTCGAAAAAACTTGCTCTTGTTTCCTTGCATTGCCAACAAGAAGTGAATAGGCACAACAGAAGTTGACACCACAAATGCGTACCCATCTGATTCGTGAATCTTGATGCTGTGATTTTGCACATCCAATTATTACTTCAGTAATGTCATTATGTCCAAATCTTGCTACAATATGCAACGGAGTTTCACCTCTTGTATTAGCCTGATCTAGTAATACCAGACACTTAATGGAGCATTTTGTTCACGAATTCAACTGATATGGTGGATGTTGTTCATGCAGTTTGAGTTGGTGTAAGCAAAAGATCAAGAAGGTTAACATAGCCAATGAATGTACTGATAACACCTGCTACTGCTGCATTGAACAAATTATGGTCCATGTATGATATAGTTTAAAATTGATCATGCTTTGTAGAATTTGAAGTACCCATGAATTAGATTTAAGGAAGAAGCCAATTAGCAACTTTTATGATGTGCAATTAGATCCATCATTGTACAATATCATTTACATTTTACATGGGATGACCTTCTAGATGGCTATACAACTTCAACATTCATCAAGATTCTTTAAGTAAGTCAACTCAACAAGATACACAAAATTAGCTAGAAAAATGCTTAATAATATGATTGATTGAGAATGAATGGCTTTTTAAGGGGAAAAATAATAACTAACAGCAACAACCATAAATAATTTAATTATATCAATTAAATAAGTGTTAAATTTATAAATAAATTTTCTCTGTTGAAATAGTAAAGATATTTCGGGTCAGTTTGATTCAATTGAAATTATATTTATTTTTGTATAATTTCGAAAATACGCTCTTCCACTTTGATAATCAATGTAGATGATGAAATTGCTTGAAAGTTGACTTCTAAAAAAAATTTCAATACCACAACCTATCTATTTTCTTATATGATTATTTAGTTGCGAAAAGAAGTTATTGATTATAAGAAAAAAAATGTAAATTCTAATTAAAATAATTAGATATTAAGATTTTTGTATTTAGTTAGATATTAGATTTTGTATTTAATTAGTTTAGTTATGGACCAAATGTTTAAATCAAAAAAATAAAAACAAATTATCCAGTTGGGATATTTACTTGAATACCCTCTTTTAACATTTTTATTACATCAAAACCCCAACTTTTTTAAAATTATCCACATACCCTCGTCCCTTAAAATATTTTCTCGTGTGCCCTTCGCAACCATCGGCGTCACAGGGAGAAAACGACGCCAAAATCCATTGAAGGCCAAAATCCAATTATATTAAATTAAAATTAAAACTTGTCAGCGAGAAGTGACAAGTTTTCAAAACTTGTCAGGGAAAAGTGACAGAAAGTAGTTGTTAATTATATTAAATTAAAATTAAAGGCCATCACTAATTAGATTGTTTCAAAGCTAAATAGCTGAAAACTATTATGTACTTATTTTGGAACTCAGTAAAGGCCAAAATCCAGAGACTTTAGTTTAACAATTCGATAAGACAAACCAACTTCGTTGGAGCTTTGAAATGCATCCATTAGGCTGACAAGTTTGTGTTACGTTAAAACAAACGACATTACAAAAATTGAATTTTCATGTGAAATTTTATGAAAATTTTGAGTTTCAATTTTTTTTATTGATAAATAAATCAGATTATTTAAATAATAATGAATTATATAATAAGATTAGTTATTTTTTTTAAATTTGGTAAAAATTAAATTCATGCTATAGAAGAACAATTAACAACTAAATCACTTTTTCATTGGTCAGTTTCAATTTTTTTAAAATAGTAAATATAATATTTAAATTTATAAATTATGATATTCATTGGTGAGTTTCAATTTTATAAATTTATAAACTATATTACCCATTAATTTCAGCTAGATTATGACAATACATTTAAAGTAAATTAATTACATCAATTCATGAATAAACATCGAATATGGAAATCCAACCAAAATAATTTTTATAACCTTTGAATACTTTTAGTTTACTTTTAATTTTTTTTCGTATATGAAACACTATACTACATTTCTATAGATAATGCCAATGCAATATTGAATACTTTTAGTTTACTTTAGATTCATAATCCGTATATAAAACCCACTTATATTTATATTTATATTAATAATTAATATTAAGCAACTATTTTACCTTTTATACTTTTAAATTTTTAAAAATTAAATTACAAATCATTACTGAAAAATTAATACATTCATAACAAATATAAATAACGCAACAATACATATATTACAATATACAATTGGTATATTTTTAGAAACTAATCAACAAATCTAATATAACTGTACTCAAAATCAAAGAACAACTTCAAATTTGTCTTTGTCATTCGGCTTAAGTCTTCCATAACACTCAAAATCACCCTTATCATTAAACATAATATTATCACCCTAAAAAATACAATCATAAAAAATAATATCAGAAACCAAAAAGCAAC
>CATIWO010563860.1:0-18886 GCA_949673435.1 Macaranga tanarius | reverse complement strand
CCATGCCACATGCTTATTCGATATCAATTATTGACTTATTTACTAAAGAATCAAACTCCAAAGCATATTTCAGAACAGTGGCAATTAACTCTTAAATCATCAATTTTTTTGATTAACAACAGTAATCACATTCTTAGTTATCGTTGATGAACAGTAATCCGGTCTTAGGACACGGATGTTACAAAGAATGTCAAATAAAATATAATGTGATTCAACATCAATATTCATGTGAATACATTATTTGATTTTAGGATAGGATCAGAAAAAAATTATATTGCAAAAAGAAATATGCAAGCATTATATGAGTTTTTTATTTTCATTTCTAGAATTATTAACACAATAATAAATACAGTTCATATAGTATACAATATAAATTTTTCTACTATATCCTTTAATTAATATTAAATAATTTACATTATTTTATTGAAATTAAATAATTTAGATAAAAATATATATTAAATAATGAATTATTATAACTTAATTTCTTTAGAGAAGTAAATAGCCTATAATTTAATGTGATAAAAAAAATGAATTTATAGTTTTGTGATGAAAAACTATTTTATTTTTTATATGTTAATTTTTTATAATTTATTTATATCTATTTAATTTACTTCATTTTTTTATATAGTCACATAGCAGGTCATGATTATTATTTTTAATTAATTCCTGATAAATATCACATCCTACTAATATACTGAGCAAGTTGCACTACTTTTTTTTTTCCTTTTGGAAAAAGAAAATCAGCATTATAGGCATATGTAACTTATTAATTAGAAAGAGAAGTTTGACCTAATATGAGTTAGCAAGTCTTAACAAAATTGTCATGATTTTGTGAATGAGTGTATAATCTTCTTAATCCTTGTGCGCGTGTTGTATTTTATACAATTCGAAAAAGAAAAAGTTTGACTTAATAAGAACATCCTTTATTCGTATTGTTTAAAAATCGAAAAACTCTTTTTTGTAATATATATGTATATAAGATCAATTGTTGAGCAATATCAAGTGATAGGTTAGTTATTTTTTTTGCTGCTGCTGCTGCATAATCTTCAGTTGCTCTCCATTTTCCTCAATTTTCGGCTGTAGTAGTCGCTGAATCAGTCCTCAACATAAACATAAAAACATAAAAACATAAATAATAAAACGAAAACGAACTGAACTCAACTGAATAGTGCACTATATCTATAACAATGATGAAACCATATACCCTTTGAGCCTCTAATGAATTAAAAAAAAAAAAAAATACTACGTGGTTTAGTCTTTTTTCATTTTTGGCTTGTAACTTTTTTCGTGACACTTCAATATCTTGTAATATTTGCCATTAGCAAATTTGAGTCAAACTCACTAATACTGTTAATTATAATGATGTAGATGCTGACGTCAACATCTACATCAGCATGTTGGCATCCACGTCGGCGTTCATGTCAGTACGTCAACATCTACATCAGCGTTCACATCATCAGAGTTAACGGTGTTAGTGAGTTTGACCTCAATTTACTAATGACAGATATCATAAGGTACTGAAGTGTCATAAAAAAAACCATAAGGCCAAAAGTGAAAAAATATTAAACCACCTGATACTTTTTTATACTTATTTCAAAAAAAAATTATTTATTAGTTATATCTATATTTATATACCTTTAGCTGCTCACAGATGCTTCTCAAAGTACAGTTGCAGTTGCGGTGCTTCCTTCGTTTGCATGCTAAAGAAAATATTATATGAATCTGTTATCCATTGAGAAGTTTTAATAAGTCAGTCAAGAAAAAAATGATATAAAATGTCAACATGACAAGGAGAATTTCACTTGGAGGCCCTTAACTGAAGTACCTAAATTGCTGAATCTTACAGGTGAAATCCTTGAACATTTCTTTATATTATGTCGAGAGAGGTTTAATTAGTTTGTCACTTAATTGCTATATCAACAATATATATAAATGTACGAAGGAGGGAGACACATAAAATTACAAAACTTTCCGTATTATTTATTAAATAATAATCGGATAATTTAGTAATTTAATAATTTATCAATTGAAATTAAATTAAATTAATTATAATTATAATTTAATTTAATTTAAACTGTATTTCCTATTTTGATTAGTTTAACTTATAAAATTTAAATTTAAATTAAACTATATTTTCTATTTTGATTAGGTTAACTTCTATTTTATATGATATAAACTAATTAAATAATATATTCAATTATAATTTAAATAAAATTATATCTTCTATTCTAATTAGATGAACTTTTACATAATTTTAGAAATTTTATTGAAGTTTAATAAAAAAATAATTATTATTTATTAAATAATTAAAAATAAAAAAAGTGATTTATACTAGGTAATTAACAAAAGAGCAAAAATAATATCAAAAAGTCAAAAAAAATCTAAAAACTTAATGTTGAGTGAAGAATTTTATTAAAGTTTATTAGAAGTAATTAAAATTAATTTAACTAATTTTGAATCATTTGATGATTAATTATGATAATAATTTAAAAACTTGTGCCTAAATTGTATTTAAAGAGAAAAAGTATTAAGTTAAAAAAATTAAAAAGTGATGTATAATTACTAAAAAGAAGAGAAATATTACTATTAAAAATGCTAAAATAATGATAAAAATTAATTATAGTGACAAATTTTGTTAAAATTTTAATAAAATATCATTTAAATTATTTATTATTTATTATTATCTAATAATTAATTACGATTAAAATGCTAAAATTATGATAAAAATTAATTATAGTAAAAAATTTTGTTAAAATTTTAATAAAATATCATTTAAATTATTTATTATTTATTATTATCTAATAATTTATTACAATTATAATTTAAAAATAATACATAGAAATATTTTTTGAAAAATGAACTACGAAAATGAAAATATTCAAAGTTGATATTTAATGAATAAAAAATAGAAAATTTAATATTAAAATAGTTAAATAGCTAATGTGATTACTCAAAAAAAAATTGTTAAAAATATTAAAAATTAATTTAGAGCAACAAATTTTATTAAAGTTTAATTAAATAACTAAAACTAAGTTAATTAATTTTTATTATCTAATAATTTATTACAATTATAAGATAACAACATATAATTTTTTTAAAAGGAAATACTAAAACTAAAAATGTTAAAATAAAAATACCAAAAAGACTATACAATGAGTAAGAAAAAGAAAAATAATGTTAAAAATATTAAAAATTTTATTGATAGAAATTTTATTAAGAAAAGTATTCAAATTAATTTAAATAATTTTCAATTATTTAATGATTAATTATAATGATAATTAAAAAAATAAATAAAATTTTTATGAAAGAGAAAAGTATTAAGTTAAAAAATTATTAAAAAGTGATATATATTTACTAAAAAGCAAGATAAATATTAATGTTAGGTCTATTGGTAAAAAAAATCCAAACCTTTGTGACTATTATTAATCTAATCTCAAGCTTTTAATTTTTACAATAATGTCCTAATTTTAATTTTTTTTTGTAATTTTAACACATTTGTAATTTTGGTCAAATTTAATTTTAAGAATGCTGATTGGACAGTGAGGTGTCATGCCAGCAACAAAAAAAGTGAACCCCATGTCCACGTCATCCAACCATAGTTAA
Organism: Macaranga tanarius; assembly: GCA_949673435.1. Classification (NCBI taxonomy): domain Eukaryota; kingdom Viridiplantae; phylum Streptophyta; class Magnoliopsida; order Malpighiales; family Euphorbiaceae; genus Macaranga; species Macaranga tanarius. The sequence goes on along the minus strand of CATIWO010563860.1, from coordinate 15,283 downwards.
GAATACAACTAAGGTATACAAAAATGATGCCGTTTTTACAATCTGGAAAAATGACTAAGAGAAATTAAAAAAAATATTGGAAAATAGCCATTGTCAGCCGTACATTTTTATGCACTACTAACATATTCCAAGTTGTGCAAGATTCATTAAAGAAATAAAATAATTAAATGCAGAGCAAGAGATGCTAAGCCCATGAATGAAAATATAATTAAAATATTTAATTATAAACACAATTTTTTAAATGAAAATATAAATTTTTCATTTGGAAAATAAATGCAGAGCAAAAAATGCTAAGTTCAGGAATAAAAATAATTAATTATAAATTCAATTTTTTAAATGAAAATATAAATTTGCTTAAGAAAAAAAAACTAGCATTTTATATTCATTGATCATTGGAAAAAAAATTACTAAACCCATGAATGTTACTTTCCATGAAGTAATGCACATGAATGAAACCCAACACCCAAATCTCTCTGCTCTTTTTTTTTTTTTTTAAAGATTGAAATAGTTTTAATTTATTAATCCTTGGACCAAATAATCATTTTTTATTTTGATTTAGCAAGTTCTGTTTATTTTCAAAAGTTTGTCAATAAACTTTTTTTAAGATTCGAATATTAGTTTAAAACAACCTAAAATCATTGCATTCTTTTCAATCATAGAAAAACTAATCACCTTTTCAAAAACCCTATATCAGCATAAAAGTACCAAATGTTAGAGTTACCTTTTCTTCCATTTATGTCCTATACTCCTACTGTTCGTATCTCCAAATACTTTTTCTTGTTAGCCATTTGATACCACACAAAGAAGAAGGGAAGAAAGAGCAGAGAAGAAGAGAGAAAAGAAGCTTGGAGAGAGAAATAACTTATGTAATTATCTCAACATGCCCAAAATACAATTACTGTGCTGCAATATATGTGTTGCAGACCCACAAGTCTAGTGGACAGCTAAACAAGGGAAATCACCATACAAAAGGAAATAGCACAATCACCATACACGTGTGATATGCAAACTACAATAACTAGCCATACGACAAAACTAATAAAAATGACACTGATCAATTATTGCCACACATCAACCCTTTCCCCTTAAAGAACCTTGTCCGCAAGGTTAAGGTTTGGGAACCTTTGTTCAATATCAAATAAAAACTCCCAAATGGCTTCATCTGGAGACCTGTCTAACCATTGAACCAACACTTTGGTAGCAGCTCGATAACCTCTCTTCACCATTTTCCTGTCCAAAATGGCTACTGGAATCGCTGGTATTGTAGGAGGTATGGGTAAGTGAGTTGAAGCTGATACATTAGAGGGGACTGATCTTCTAAGCTGAGAGACATGAAAGACAGGATGTATACTAGCAGTTGAAGGCAACTGCAACTTATATGCCACAGAACCCACCTTACCTTCCACTTTAAATGGCCCAAAAAACAGGGGAGAGAGCTTGTGGTTAATCCTGGTAGCCACACTTTGTTGCCTATAAGGCTGAAGTTTAACATACACCCAATCACCAATATTGAAAGACTTGTCAGTTCGGTGAGAATCAGCTTGTTGCTTCATTCTATGTTGAGCTCTACTCAAGTGATGTTTCATTAACTGCAATGCAAATTCCCTATCCTGGAGACATTGATCAACAGCTGCGACAGAAGAATCTCCAGGGAAATATGGGATGTACAATGGAGGAGGAACACCGTACACAATCTCAAAAGGAGTGGAATGAATTGATGTATGGTAGTTAGTATTGTACCACCATTCAGCAAGAGAAAGTAATTTTACCCACTGTTTTGGAGCATCACCAGTCATGCATCTTAAGTACGTTTCAAGGCATCGGTTGACTACCTCTGTCTGACCATCTGTTTGAGGATGGTAGGCAGTTAATTTAAGAAGCACCACACCTTGTAACCTGAATAATTCATTCCAAAAGGCACTAGTGAAAATCGGATCCCTATCACTCACAATTGAAAAAGGCAGCCCATGTAATTTAAACACGTGATCTAGGAAAAGTTGTGCCACTGTAGCAGCTGTATAAGGGTGATTGAGAGCTAAAAAGTGAGCATATTTGCTCAATCTATCAATAACAACCATAATAACCTCCTTACCATATGATCTTGGCAGTCCCTCTATAAAGTCCATACTTATGTCGCTCCAAATGTTTTTAGGAATGGGCAAGGGTTGAAGAAGACCAAGGGAACTTGTATTATCATACTTACAAGTTTGGCAAGTTGTACACTACCTGATGTAATTGCGAACATCTTTCTCCATTCCCTTCCAATAGAAAAGCAATTGAAGTCTTTTATAAGTACCCTGAATTCCTGAGTGCCCACCAGCAGCTGAATCATGCATTAGTTGTAGAAGTTTATTTTTAAGCTGGATATCATTGCCTACTACCAGCCTTCCCTTCCTACGTAACAGCCCTCCATACCAAGTATAAGGACCCTGATCACTAGGGGTGTTCATCGGTCGGTTCGGTCAGTTTTTGGGCAATTTTCTGACTGAACCAAAATAACCGAATTTCAAAAAATTAGAACCAAACCGAACCTAAATTTTTGAGTAGAAAACTGAACCGGCCGAACCGAACCAAAAATTTTAAAATATTGATTATTTTTATATTTTTATATTAAATTTGTACATATTTGTATATATTTTTAACAAATATTTAGAAAAATTAAAATAAAAAATAAAAAAATCGTTGATCTCGGTTAGTAGAGCTTTTTTTACATAAAACCAAACCGAACTAAATTTCGGTTCGGTTCAAAAAATTTGAAAATTTTAAAAATACAAACCGAACCGAACTGAATAGGGTCGGTTCGGCCATTTCGGAAGCCATGAACACCCCTACTGATCACCTTTCCCATCTTGTAAGGACTTAATAATAGGATGTAATTTATTGTCATTAGACTAGCTACGTTCGATCTCAGGCAGCAAACTACCCACTGGAGTTGAGACTGTCAACGCAGCTAATTCAGAGCTTGGTAACCGTGAAAGAGCATCTGCAACAGCATTATCTCTGCCCCATTTATACGATATCTCAAAGTCATAGCCAAATAATTTGGCTATATATTTTTGTTGGTGTGTCGTTGAAATGCATTGCTCCAATAAAAACTTAAGGCTTCTGTGATCTGTACGAATTAAAAATCTTCAGTGCCCCACATAATGATCCCACTTCCGAACAGCATACACTACAACCAATAATTCTTTTTCATACACGGACATTGATTGGTGCTTTGAAGCCAAGGCCTTGCTAATATAGGCGATCGGATGGGCATCTTGCATCAAGACTGCACCAATGCCAATACCACTTGCGTCTATCTCAATTATAAACTGCTTATTAGGTGAAGGTAGAGCTAATACCGGAGCAGTTATAAGAGCACTTTTCAGAGTATCAAGAGCAATATGTGCCTTTGGAGTCCACCTGAAATTGTCATTCTTCAGTAATTCAGTCAATGATTTACTCAAAACTCTATAATTCTTAATGAATCATCTGTAGTAACCTGCTAGCCCAAAGAATCCCCTCAGTTGCTTGAGATTAGTTGGAGAAGGCCAATTAGAGACCGCTTCAACCTTATTCGGATTAGTGGATACACCTCTTCCATCAATGATATGGCCAAGATACTCTACCATAGGGCTGCCAAAGATGCATTTGCTTCTCTTAGCAAATAAATAGTTCTCCTGCAATTTTATAAATGTAGCCCTTAAATGTTGCAAATGTGAGTGAAGATCCTTGCTATATATTAGAATGTCGTAAAAAAAAAATAAGAACAAACTTTCGAAGATGCGGCTTGAAGATTTTATTCATTAAACTCTGAAAGGTGGAGGGAGCATTTGTGATCTTAAAGGGCATAACAACAAACTCGCAGTGCCCTTCGTGTATTCTGAAAGCTATTTTTTGAATATCGGAGGGAAACATTCGGATTTGGTGGTAACCCAAGGTAAGGTCGATCTTTGAAAAAATTACTGCCCCATGTAGCTCATCTAGCAACTCTTCTATAATTGGAATTGGGAATTTGTCCTTCACCATTTTACTATTCAGTTCATGATAGTCAATGCACATTCGCCAGCTGTTGTCCTTTTTCTTGACTAGAACCACTGGCGAAGAGTATGGACTCACACTATGCCGAATCGTTCCATTAGCCAAAAGCTCTTACACCATCTTTTCTATAACATCTTTTTACATCTGAGAGTGTTTGTAGGGTCTAACATTAACAGGCTTAGACCCTTCTACTAAAGGCATTTTATGATCATGAGTGCGATGGGGAGGGAGTTTAGAAGGCGTCTCAAATAAAAATTAGAATTCCCTTAACAACTTTGAAAATTCAGGGCTGCTTCTTTCAGTACTCACATTTTCTTCCTTATCAGTAGATTCAGAAGTGGTTCTAATCTGAGCTAGGTAGGCCTTGCTCCCATTCTGGACCATCCTCAACATATTACTTTTTGAGATCAACCTGACTGAAATAGTGGATATTCCCTGTAGCTTATAAAAATTTCCTCATATCTTAAAAGACATATTCAATAACTTGAAGTTCTAAGTAATGTCCCCTAGTGTAGCCAACCATTGTATGCCCAAAACTATTTCACAACCACCCAATGGCATAACCAAAAATCTGCCATAAATTGGTACCCCTGTGCCTCCCAATGGAATTGTTCATAAAGGTAATTACAAATAATTTCTTGCCCATTCGCCACCGTAATATAGACAGGATCGATAAGCTTCAATGAGACACCCAACCCTTTGATTGTAGCCATGTCAAGAAAGTTATGGGTACTTCCTGAGTCAATACGAATATGGATTACTTTCCTCTTATAATGACCAACAACAGGCATAGTCTGATGAGCGTACTCATCTAACCCCCCCATGGCATACAATGAAATTGTAGGAATTATTGTAAAGTCTTCATTACACCATTCAGCTTCTTCGTATTGCACTACCTCCAGAAACTCTTGCACCACAATCATGTGCAGTTGTCTCTTCTTACATTGATGCCCAGGGGTAAAGTTTTCATCACACCAAAAACATAGATTCTTTGCCCTCTTTTCATTAATTTCAGCATCTGTCAATCTCCTTATTTTTGGTTGAAATGGTCTAGAGGTAAGACTAGTTTGTTTAGTAGATGGGTGTGTTTGGTTAATGGGGTGATTAAGTTTAGGAATTCTGGTGGGGGTAGGTAACAGTGGTGGTTTGTATTGGGTTGAAGCTGCTGATGGTGGTGTAGTGATAGAAGTTGAAGCTGGTTTATTGTAGTAGCTTTTGGTGGTTTTGGTAGCTGTGAGATAGGATTCTTGCAACTTAGTGAGTGCATATGCTTGTTGTAATGATTTGGGGCCAAACATTCTTAGGGGAATTCTAATCTCCTCTCGTAATCCACTAAGGAAGCAACTCAAGGCATACTAGAGAGTGACCTTGTGAAAAAGTATATCAAACTCTTCCAAATAATCCTGCAGGGCCCCTGTTTGTGAGAGCCCCTTCAAGTCAGCCATTGGATCTTCAAAAATCTGTTCACCAAATCTGCCCTTCAATGCCAACACATATTCTTCCCACTGCGGTTCTTCAATCTTATCCCTATTTTTTAGGTAAGATTGATGCCACTGCAATGCTCGTCCCTCCATGTGAGTTAGATCTATCTGAAAAAACCTGTCACAACCAAATAGCCATCCCTCTAAATTGGAGCCTTCAAATTTTAGAAACTCGACCTTAGTAAATCGAGTCGCTAGCTGATAGGTAGTGTTTTGGGTATTTTGGGTGCCAGGTATGGTTTGGGTAAGATCAACAAATGAGGGTGTGTTGCTTCTGTTTTCTGGGTTGGATAGGTTCTGGGTAGTAAGGTTAGAGCTAGTGGGTGAGGGTGAGCTAATGGGTGAGGGTGTGGATTAGTTCTGCCCACCGGGTTGTACTGTGGACAAAAGGTTTTTCATCTCTGATATAAATGAGTTCTATTGTTTACTCAACATTTTAACAAACGTCTGTTCTTGTTGCTTGTTATTTTCTATTAACATTCCCTTTACCATATTGCGAAGATTTTCTTCCAATTTCTTCAAATCTTGTGAACGGGTGTTATCAGCTACAGACATGACTATTAGTTTGGATTCGACGGGAGCAAAGGAATGATGGATCAGAATTCTCTGATACCAGATAATACCACACGAATAAGAAGGAAATAAAGAGCAGAGACGAAGAGAGAAAGGAAGCTTGGAGAGAGAAATAAACTTCTGTAATTATCTCAACAAGCCAAAAATACAATTGTTGTGCTGCAATATATGTGTTGCCGACCCACAAATCTAACGGACAACTAAACAGGGTAATCACCACACAAAAGGAAATAGCACAATCACCGTACACGTGTGATCTGCACACTACAGTAACTAGCTATACAACAGAACTAAAAAGAAACGACACTGATCAATTATTTGCCACACATCAGACTCTCTCCACAAGACTCGCACACCTTCTCAATGATGAATCGCAGGTAATAGAAGCAAAGGAGTGTCGGACGAAGGAAGCAACAATGACGACGGCGGTCGAGATTTTTGACTGTACAACCCCAACGTCTATAGAACATAAAATACCTGACCTCATCACGTGTCCTCCAGCTCCAAGGAAGTCTAAGGTTTCTCTATCTAACATCTCCGGCAAATTTAGGGTTAAGGTTGTGAAAAAGTTCTTTGCCTCGCCGGAGCTTGAAGCTATGCTCGGTTTTAATAACAATCCTGTTTCTTCTAAGATTTCATGGAGTTCTAGGAAACGATCCTATTTATTTTAATATCAATTATCATATTTTAATAGATTATAGGTACAATTCGATACTGCATTTATAGCTAGGTCAACATAATCAAGTAGCTATTTACGTGTTTTTTTTTTTTTGGGAATTGTAATTTTCATGCGGTTTAAGTACTGTTGCAATGTATTGAAAAATTGATTTCATCAAGATTTTAGAGAATTAAAAAGAAAATATACGCAATGATAACCATTAAGAAGAAGACGTGTGCATTATAAACTTACATGATGACCGTTGGAAGTGGGTATTATTTAAACATTGTTTACTATTTAGGCAAGCTCTTTGTTCTATATGGGCAAAGGCTTGACAATAATAGGGAGGCCATATTGTGGTTGCAGAGTAATGTTGTCGATTGGAGCATGTTTATACTCAGGAGAAAGGGAAAGTGAAAACCTCTGAAGGACCATTACAATAACTGCTTTTGCTTCGAGCATGGCAAAATTCTGGCCTATACAAGTTCTTGGACCTACTCCAAAAGCCAGAAAAGCATTTGGGTGTTTTGCAGCCTTGGAAATTCCGTTTGCAAACCTATTTGGATTGAATTCGTTTGCATCTTTACCCCATTGTTCTTTGCTCCTGTGAATCTTTCCAAGGGGAATTGTTACCCATGCATCTTTTGGAATCATCATATTCCCAAGTTTCATTTCCTTTGATGTTTGTCTGAACATTTCCACCACCGGACAGTACAACCTCAGTGCCTCAAGCAGAACCATGTTTACCTGCAGAACGGTAGTTAACGATAGAGTACGTTTTGGCTCTGGTTACAGCAAAAAAATGAAAATGGGACTTACCAATTTTAACCTGCCCAACATGGCTGGATCAGGAATCTCCGTCCTGCATTCTTTTAGCACCTCCTCTCTTAGTCTTATTTGCCACTCTTGATGTAAACTCAACAAGAAGACAGCCCAAGTTAGCAAACTGGATGAGGTTTCATGCCCTGCAAAAAAGAATGTTTTGCACTCCTCCACAATTTCATCCATGTTTAACTTAGGACTATCATCTTCATTTTCAGTGTTTTGTGAGTCTCCAATCATTAAATCAAGTAGATCTTTTCCATGACCGCAATCTGAATTAGTAGACTTCAGTCTCCTCTTTATGATGTCCTTTAGAGAATTCCTGACTCTTCTGTCGAGCCTCCATAGCTGAAGGTTTGATGGAGTTGGGAGATAACTATAAATGAGAGAGAAAAAAAAGTCAAGCTCTTAGAATTTAATAAACTATGAGGAATATATGATTAGTAGTGAGGCAATTACTGGCTGCCGGGGATTAAAACATCAAGAACGGAAGCTGCACAGTAGCGTTGAAGCTCTTTTTGGGCTTCAAAGGCTTCTTTACCCTGAGCATAGCTACTACCAAAGGCAGTGTGGGCTACTATATCAGCAGTAAGTTTTCGGAATTCTCCATTAACTTCTATTGTCTGAGATTTATCTGCATTTGCATTCGCCTGCCTTCCCCATTCATCAAGCATGGATACTATGCAAGTCGACATTCTCCTTGCCATATCCTATTATGACCCAAAAACCAATGGATCATGCATACAATAGTAACAATACCCAGAAAATTTCAAATGAAAATAAAGAACTGTACTACAGTTGTATTCGTTTATTGATACGAGACCTTGATTTTATCCACTGTGAAAGCAGGATTAACAATTCTTCTACGCCTAACCCATTCCAGTCCATTGACTACTGCTACTCCATTCCCTGTTAAAGCTCGTATTGCAGGACCACTATCGGGTTTGAGATAGAAGTCGAACTTGGACAAAACTTCCTTGGCCAGCCCAGGATCTGATATGCTAATTACTGGCCTCGCTTCATGCCAATAAAAAAATGTTTCACCTAGGACATCAAAAACACACACATCCAATGTTTCATATAGAACGATACGCAGACTAGCTGCCAAGCCAAGTGAGACATCACCAAAGTTAAGAGCATAAAATATGAAAAAAGTCCATGTTGGCATGTTCTGGCTTATGCGTCCCTCTCCTCATTTAATAAAAATACAAAAAAAAAAAAAAAAAAGAAGGAAAAGGAAGGATAAGAACACAATTAGGCACATGTAGCAACCTCAGAGGTCGATCGTACCTTAAGCATGTTACTATCCGAATCTCTGTCAGGGCGAATCTGGGATATACTTTTAGCTGTAAATTTATATCTAATACAAAACAGTGGAGGCAAGACTCATCTTTTAAGGGAAGGCAAAATTCAAGGATCAAAAGCAGAATATACGAAAATTTCAAGGTTCTGTCTCTTTATTCTCCACTACCCGGCTCTGCCCAACTCCAATATATTAATATTAACAAACTAGTCCTACGCAATGAATAGCTTTAGCATTAAATAAATTAATGTCTTTTTCTTTATAGATCTTCTAAAGTTTTCATGGAAAAGTTTCTATTTCAAATCTCATGGAAAAAGTTTCCTTGCAGTGCTCATTTTGATTTTACCATTTCTTCCTGCTTATAGACATAAAATGTGCAACATATGCAAATATTTAATCCAGCCTAATTAGAAAAATTCATACGAACACATTTTTCTTTCATGTGCAAATATCTCTATTTTCTTTTTGTATGAATTTTGCATAGCCATCTTGCAGTGGAGTTGCTGAATGAATATCTAGTAAAGCACAACAGATCTTATTTTTTAATGTTCTTTATGGTCCTTTAAATGCAGTTTAATAATTAATTTTAAAAATATAAATTTTCTTAAACATTATAACGTGAAACAAAACATTTTGAAATTATAAAGCTGAGGTTAATATTAAAATAAAACCTGAGGAAATTAAAGAAATTTGCTAATTATAATTTTGTGAAAGAGAGGGAGAAAATGCATTCATATTTTCTCCATCAAGTACATGAAGTGTGGAAAATAAAGTCATTCAACATTCATAACTAAAATCTGAAGCAATTCAAATAGAACAAACTCTCTATCAAGTGATCGAGACTGAGGCCTTAGTGTCAACTTCACCTATGCTATAAGTATTTAAAAATAAAAAATAAAAATTGCGACTTCAGTTTTAAAATAAAAATGTTCTTCAAATGAGAAAATGGTGCAAAAATTAAAGCTAAACAAACAAGAAAACCGAAGAGCTATATATGGGTAAATCTTACGTTAAAAAAAGGAAAAAAAAAAAAAAAAACTCACCATATAGTGGAGACCATTTGTGGTACTGAGGGTAAACTTTGGGGAAAATATCATTTGATTTGGTATCCAAAACGCTTTGATTTGCCTCAAGCTTCATTATTTTCATTTCAGTGAGAGAACCTGTAAAGAGCGAGTACCGTGGCCCTTCAACTCCTTGTTTCCGAAAGCTTCTAGTCAAGACATATGGTCTCCACATGTAAATCATCACTGCCCTCCATATCTTTGAGGCAACAAAAACTGTCAAACACAGAATGAATATCTCAACATAACCCACCATGATCCTCATGTAATGTAATCCAAGTATGTGTCTCTGTGTTTGATATTTTTGTTGCTTTTATGCTCGAGAGTTGGGAGTTTATATGAACCTGTGGATTGCGACTAGAAAGAGGCTGATGTTTATCTCCTGTCCTGGGCTTGATATGTATATATATATATATATATATAGGCATTACGCAAGTATAAACTATATAGAGTCAGTGGTGAAGCATGTTCCACTCCACTCATGCTTCTTTTTTTTTTTTTCATTTCAATAACTCTAAAATACATTAAACTTTGCTTCAAAATACAGTTTTTCCAATAATTTTATTCTAATTATTATTTTATTTTTAACTCTAAAAAATATTTTACTTATATTCTTTTTTTTTTTATTATTTATACATTTTACACATTACACACAATATTTATATTTATTTTATGTGTTTATCCAATAAAAGTATCTTTTATTATTTGATAATTTTATAAATAAATAACAAATTAATTTTTTCTTGACAATTATTAAATAAATTTATTATTTATAAATTTGTTAATAAATTAATTATATATAAAAATTATAAATCAAACATCAACTAAATAATTAATAATAATATATTGTATTAATTAAAATTAAATATACTATTTTTAGCTGAATTAAAAAATAAATAAAATATATATGATAATTTCTATTAAATTGTTTGAAGATTTCATAAACATAAAATAAAATTATTTAAATGATAATTTGAATTAAATTAAATATTTAATAAAAATTAGAAAATTTATTAATAAAAAGTTTTTTAAAAAATGCGTTTAAACAAATTTATTTGGACAATGTAACTTTTTACATAATGGCACTGGGGGCGTTTATCCAACATGGTTGGATAAGCCCATTGGACCGTGGAGCACCTATCATTACAAATAATAATTATTTAGGAAGTGTTTGATAACACCATTTAATACTAAAAATTAATATATTCAAAACTTAATTATTTTAAGTTGGTTTGATATCCAAAATGGGTCTAACTTAAATTATTCAATTAAGTTAAAAAGTACTTAAAATAATAAATTAAAACTTTTGACTTAAAATATCTACTGAATACATTAAATTAAGTTTTAAATTTTTTTTTATTAGAATGACTATTTTATTCTTATTATTTAAAAATTATTATTCACTTATCAATATCACAAGATTAAATAGGTAAAATTGATAACTTTTATGATTTTCAGCACTTATAGTTATTAAACAAATTTATTTAATTCAATACTTAAAATTTTTTATATTTATTATATTCAGTATTCAGTACTTAATTTTCAGTTTTATCAAACAACACCTTAGTTATAATAGTGATTGATGAGAATAAAGTCATATATTAATGGGTTTTACATGATTGAGGCCTTGACCAAATTCTATAATTATATGTTTTTTTATTGTGTTTATATGATGTTAGATTTTTTCTTACCGCGACAAAAATATACAAAATTACTAATCTTCAAAGGTTTTTTTTTTAATTTTCTCATTTTTTTTTAATTTTCTTCTTCTAATTTAATGATTGAGAGTCAGAATGAACCATGAACATAAAGTCTAAGGCTTCGTTTGGATCAGTATTTGCCTTTTACTGTTGCTGTTGCTATTCTTGTTGATGTTCCAAAAAATAAAAAATGAAATGCTTCAACAGCTCCAATTTGGAGCTGTTGGAGCGTTTTATTTTTTGTTTCTTGAAACATCAATAGTAAAGTCAAACGCTGATCCAAATGAAGTCTAAAACTCATCTCATAATTCATCTTATGAGTTTAATATTCATACTTTATATCATTTTATAGGTTGAGAACTCATTTCTTAATTAATTGAACAAATATTGTTTTTAACTAAATTATGATTTATCAAATATTACGACATTCAATAAAAAAAATCAAATATTGTGATGAGTGGCAATTAATTTCATGTCAATATTAATACGATAGATATCCATATGTAAACTTAAAACTCCTATAAATTTTACAAATAAGAGTACATAATCTCTAATGGATTTCCCCACTTAATAGGTTTTACAACGAAATTGTGCCATTGTCTTTGTTGTATATTCCTTCAAGTTTTTGGCCTTAAATTTTTTATATGGCATCTCAAATTCTCAAGTTGAATTGCGTTTTTGCATATTGATATGCCTCCTTTTCAATGCAGATAATCTAAAAAAATTCCAACACATTTGCTGGAAAAAAAAAAACTAAATGAAAAAAATGGTGAAACTTTATATTTTATTTAATATAAAAATATTTGATATGTGAATTGGTCGTCATATATTTTCTAGATGGAAATTTTAAATCTATTTAAATTTAATTGTGTGTGTAACTAGGGGCGAGCAAAAAAAAAACGAACCGACTGGTTCGGTTCGGTTATATATAGGTTCGATTCAATTTCAGTTTTTGAAAATATATAACCGACTGATTCGGTTCGATTTTCAAGTTAAAAAATCGAAAATAACCGAACCGACCTACTCACATATATATTTATTATAAAAATATTAAATAAAATATATTAATTTGAAAAAATTATATAAAAATATTAAAATTATAAATAAAAAATATTTTTTAGTTATATAATTAAAGAATAAGCTTAAAAAAATATAAAATAAAAAAAATTTATTTAAAAAATTGGTTAACCAACCGAACCGAACTGAGTCGGTTCAGTAAAATTCGGTTTTCATCTGGTTCAGTTCCATTTCGGTCACAATTCTTCTTTGGTCGGTTTTGATGATTTTTTGACCGAACCGACCGAAACCGACCAACGATGAGCCTAAGTGTAACACATTAGAGATACGTAATATATATTTCTCAAAAAAAAAAAAAAAAAACGTAATATATACATAATTTTAACAAAATTAAATTGTCTATGCCTACTTACTGACAGATTAGTTCAAAAAAAAAACCTTACTGACAGATTCTCAGTTCTAACATTTCGACAACAATCAATCAAGACAACAACTGATTCTGATCCTATTATTGCATGTAAATTCTACAAATTGCCATTTTTAATTAGTTTAATATATTATTTTATCCACTAGCTGTACATGTATGACAGTGGTGTCAATATTTATAGGGCAACTATCCTTTGTTTTTTCAGGCACTGTACATGCCAATTTAATTACAGGGCAGGCGCCATATTCTTAAATGGATAATGTTGATGCACATACAGTTAACATTAGCAATGCTGTTAATTAACTCACAATATATATTATGAAAAAAACAAAGTCACACCTTTAACCAATGAGTAGATGGTTTGTTAGTTTTGGAAACATAAACAAAAGAGAGTAGTTGTTAGCATCAGATTCAACTGGGAATACGAAGACCACAAAAAGATAAAGCCATTCGTTAACCCAGCAACCATGTTGGATGGACATGCTTCACATACGAAGAATCTCGACCGAGAATAAAGGGACGTCCCCGTGTAAGGAAACATCATCTACTAACATTAATTTTATCAGAATCCTCAATTAAGTAATATGCGGACCATAATATATGTATATATCAAATTATATTTTTATTATTAAAAGTAAAATATTAAAAAAAAATGTGTCATTTATTTAATTATCAAGTGCAGTATTTTGAAAATAGCAAAAAAATTCTTTAAGAAATATTCTCTTTAAATATATTTAAAACTCGTAGTGCATATAAAATTCTTATTTAATTGTTGAAATAATATTTATATCTTAAAAAAAAAAAAAAAAAGCAGAAGGAATATTGTACGATAGCATATTGTGTATAAAATATGAAATTTAATCGCATGCCTCACAAATTGCTCAAAGTACGAGGAGGAGGAGCTGGTCTTTTGGATGGCAAAGTTCCAAAACCAATGAAGAATCATTGCACCACATGCACTCACATAAAATGAATTAAACTTGAGATAATTATATTGTTGGTACTGAATTTTTTTTAATTATTATAATTTAGTATCTTGTTCTTTTATATTTTACGAATGTATAAATTTATTACAGGGCAGAGGTGCATTTTTCTATAATGTTTATATTTAGGAGTACATTTGTCATTAAAAAAAATTAAAAAAAATTTAAGCATAAAAATTTAAAAAAATTTAAGCATAAAAATTTAAAAAATACAAAATTTAAGCTCCTCATTTAATAGAGACTAAACGGTAAATTATTTTTTTATATTAAATTATAATTTTTCAATATAAAAATACCAATTTAAAAATTCAAAAGTTCATTTCCCTTCCATCCACACTATTTTTCTTCCTCACTCACCCGAAAATTAACGGCAACAAATAAAAAAGATGGTTGAACCACACATAATTCTAAAAATTTTTAATAATATGACGTTTGCAGGAGTCAATATCGTTGTTAATATGACCTAGCGAAATTTGATAAAGGTATAATAAGTTGTTTAATTTTCAGTTAAACATATGATTGTGCTTTATTTGATATTGAAGAGTCTTGTGACAGTCTCCTTTGTGCGTGGGTGCAGGCAGAGCAATTGGAATGACAAAAATTAAAAATCCTTACGACGACTCAAAACTTGTTCATGAAGTTAGAATCATCAAACAATGCATTTGTACTTAACTAGCAAGTAAAATAATGACATAAAATTAAGATCACCATGCTAACAATTGAGTGAAATGGTAAAGAATCAGGAAAATGAACAATAGAGGCGTACACTATATTAGAAACTTGTAAGTTCTTCAAGAAGTCTTCTTATGCACTTGTGATGTAAGTTAAATCGCTTTTATAATGTAGCATGCTCTTTACTTGAATACATTCATCGCTGAACTCAACGTGGTAATGTTCAGTAACAGGATTAGGGAAAAAGACTGTGTTGATAGGAATTTAATTAATTATTTGAGTCCAAAATTGTTGCCTTTGCATCCCATGGAGTTGCTTGATGGAAGGATCGTCACATGAACCATCTTCGGAGACTTTAAAGGGAAGAGTTAGCTGTTTAATCTTACGTGAGATTGGTTGGAATGGTCAAGAACTCCATATATAAATTTTATTATAGTTCACATGCAATTTGCATAATAATGTCTCAAGTATTGCAGTTAATGTATTCTCATTTTTGTATGCGGGTTATTAATCTAAATGGATTTTACACAAAAGTGAATGAACAGATTTTCTCTTATGCC
>CATIWO010563639.1:0-13146 GCA_949673435.1 Macaranga tanarius | reverse complement strand
AGTTTATGGTTTTTTTGTAGTGAGCTTATCTCGAAGCTTCATTAGTTTCGTCCCATATTTCAGAGCATCTATTGCTGATTCATTGCTCAAGTGTTCGATTTGCATAGCGATTTTATTGAATCTGTTGAGGAAACTACGGAGCGTTTTGTTGTCTTCCTATTTACAGAGTCGCAAATCGTTTATGCTCTTTGTGGGCGGAATATTGGTGATGAATCGTAGTCTGAATAGTTCGATTAGTTCTTCGAAGGTGGCCACAGAATTTTTTGGCAATCTGTGGAACCATCTCTGAGCTGTATTCGTCAGAGTGGTAGGGAAGACTTGACACATAATCGCATCGTTAACGTTCTGGAGCATCATCTTCGTGCGAAACATAGAGACATGTGCGATCGGATCCCCAGTTCTGTTATATTGGTCCAACTGCGGAACCTTGAATTTTTTCGGTATTATAGTAACCATGATGCTATGGACGAAGGGAGTGCTTCCGTCAAGTATGCATTCTTCTATCTCGTCAGGTCCCGTTCGAGCCTTGTGTAACGCGTCCCGAAATTGACGGTTGAATTCAGCTCCCCGAGGGAGACCCAATTCTAATTCCTGTTCTGAATGGGACTCCTGTATTCTACTCCTGTTATCCCAGGACTCTCGTTCTACGCAGGGTGGCAGTCGTGTATTGGCTCAGATTATGGGATCCGATCTGGTTGTAGGCACTTCTGCGGTGGGTATGGCGCTTGGTCCCTGAGAAAAAAGGGAGATTTGCTGTTGAATAAATTACATCTGAGCGTTGAGGCTCTGCAGTATTTGTTCTCTGGCCAACTGTGGAAGGTTGTGTGGTATATGATTTCCAATCGTCCCATCTGTGTTGGATGGAGTTAAAAATTCTGAAAAAAGAACTGTCGGATTTGGTCTGGACATGTGTTGGAGAGAGACGTAATATGATGGAGATATAACACATGTTCCCTCCGGTTGATTGGTATTCATTAATTGCAATGGTGTTATCTCAAGAGATTGTGAGGGATTCCCTTGACTTGTCTAATGCGTTTGATTGACAGCCATGGAGGTGGTGGCCGCTCCACTTTGGCCAGGTATCAGGTTAGTCGTGTCTGCCATGAACTAACGTGAAAGCTTTTGATGAATGTGGATTGGAAAATTTGAACAAAACTTTTCTCACAGACGGCGCCAATTGATGAATGTCAACCTTCTCAAAACCTAAAAGCACAAATAAACACCTTGGGTGAGCCTAGGATGTTAATCCTAGGTTCTCCGATGCTTAAGTTAGAGAAAGTCTATTCAATATATGAAATATAATGTAAGATATGAGCCTATATATAGGCATAAGAAGGAAATACCTAGTCTTATTTGGATTAGTATCATATGAGTCCTAATAAGTAATGAATTAGGACTCCTTTTGATTATTGACCTTATATGTAGACAGAGTCCTCTTAGGACTTAGATTCCATGATACATAGGAATATGACATTCTCATATTTATCAAACAACTTCCATCTTTTTGTTATATATGTGGGTTGATGTCACGTACTGATAAATATTGTGAACAGTATTTCCTTATCCCAGAAGTTGAGATCAAAAGAGAATAGGGAGTGTGGTTGAAGGCACAGGTCAGGCGAGGGGGCGATGACGGAGCGGAATGGTGGCGCAGGGATGAAGATGCTAATCTGGAAACTGCCAATGATAGTGGGATGAATGTATCTCCTAGAAATAAGGAAACGCATACTGATAGTGGCACCTTGTATGTAAGAAATTGAGACATTATGGGAGGTTTATGTGGAGCGGGCCAAGGGAGAATATTGCATGATCTCCATATTTCCTTTTGTAGAAATGAGGGTAACGACAATATGATAGAGAATATAGGTGACCCACGTGCGAAGCAGAAGGGGATTGTTAATGAGGTGGGCCTTATGGGTAATAGAGAGTCTGATGAGCTTATTGGGCTTGAACTTCAGGATGATAGAAAAAGAAGAAGAGTTGGGCTTGGGTAATCTAGTAGCTATGGGCCATTAGAAACAAAGAGAGATGGTCCATTACCGGCAGATGATATGTTCTTCAAAAATCAATCAAAAGCTGCAATTTCTCAGTTAAATTAGGATGATACAGGTTCTCACAATTCCTAAATGGCGAGACCTGAGAGTCAGGTCCGCCGTCAGCTATGAATTGTATAAGCTGGAACTGCCGGGGTATGGCCAACCCTCGGGTAGTTCAGTCTCTTCGCAAGATTGTTAGATCTCGCTGACTAGATGTGGTTTTTCTTGTAGAAACCTTAGTGCACACTTTTAGAATGGAAGATATTAGAAGAAGGTTGGGTTTTGAAAGAGTTTTGTTTGTGGATCGCGTGGGTAGGGGAGGTGGGTTAGCATTACTTTAGATAAATAAAGATCAAATTTAGATTTCCAGTTACTCATCGCATTATATTGACGTTGTTATTTGTGATCATTTAAATGGTAATTGGAGGCTTACCGGTTTCTATGGTGAAGCTGATAGAAGGAGACGGCATGAATTATGGAGTCTGCTTCGAAACCTTGCTTCTTTTAACCAGATGTCGTGTGCTATCTTAGGTGATTTTAACTATATTCTCTATCAAGATGAGAAAAGAGGAGGAGGTCCATACCCAGATTCTCTTATGCGACACTTTACAGAAGCAATTACGGATTGTGGTTTAACAGAAGTGGAGTTTCGAGGCCATAAATTCACCTGGGAAAGGGGACGTGGGACGGATCACTGAGTATAGGAAAAACTTGATAGAGCTTTTGTGTTTGAAACATGGCTTTTATGGTTCCCTAATTATCGATTAACTAACTTTGTTGCTACAGTGTCGGATCACTCTTCGATTATATTGGTTGCATTTATAGGGTTGAGTAGGAATGGTGAGAAGAGATTTAAGTTTGAAATGGCCTGGGTAAAAGAAACCAATTTTCTTAATCTTGTGCGTCAAAAATAGGATCGTTCCTCTGGTGTTCTGGTGATGCAAAAGCTCAGTGATATTTCAGGTACTATGGCAGAATGGGGACGTATTTTTTGGAGCAAATTTAGAAATAGAATCAGGGATTCCATGAATATATTAAATAGCCTTCGTGGTGAGGAAGGGGCTGACTCTATTCGGGCATTTTTTGAGGAAAAAATAAAGCCGGGTATTCTTCTTGAGTAAGAAGAAGATTATTGGCGGCAGAGAGCAAAGACCTTTTGGTTAGTTGGGGGTGACTTGAATACTAAATTCTTCCATGCCATGGCTTCTTCAAGAAAGCGCAGGAATGCTATTATGAAGCTGCAGACTACTGCGGGTGTTATGGATAAGTAGGAGGATATTTATGAGATTATCAAAAACTATTTTCTTAATTTGTATGCCTACGACTCAAATGCATCTTATGATGATATTTTTAATATGTCGAATAAGCTCTTAGTGAAAGATAACAAAAATCTTACTGCTTCTTTTTCTATGTAAGAGTTTCACAGTGCAACCTTCTCTATGAATGCAGATAAGTCACCGGGCCCTGATGGGCTTAGCCTAGGATATTTTTAAAAATTTTGGGAGTTGATTGGTTCTGATATATATCATACTGGTGTGGATTGGTTAAGTTGAAAGGATTTTCCTAGAGCTTTGAATGATACAATTATTGTTCTTGTTCCCAAAACATATGACCCAACTAATATGAAGGACCTTAGGCCTATTTCGCTTTGTAATGTCCTTTATAAAATAGTGGCAAATGTCTTGGCTAATAGACTGAAAGTTATTATCCCTCACATCATATCTGACTTTCAGTCTGCATTTATCCTAGGGAGAGCTATTACTGATAATGTAATGATAGCTTTTGAACTCCTCTAACATATGAAACGGAAAGCCAGAGGCAATATTGGAGAGGTGGCTTTGAAAATTGATATAAGCAAGGCGTATGACAGAGTAGATTGGGAGTTCTTAAAAGATGTCATGATCCGGCTGGGGTTTGATTCCACCTGGGTAGATTGGATTATGATGTGTGTTTCCTCAGTCTTTTATTCTATGGCGATTAATGGTTCTCTGGTGGGTCCGATAATTACGGTAAGAGGTTTGAGGCAGGGGGACCCTCTTTCCCCATACTTTTTTATTATATGTGCGGAAGCTTTATCAGTGATGATTAATAAAGCAGAGGAGAATAGTCTCATTTATGGTTGCAGGATTAGTATGAGAGCCCCTTCTATGTCTCACATGTTCTTTGCATATGATAATTTCCTATTTTATGGGGCAGATATGGAAGAGTGTGGGAATGTCCAGCAGATTCTATCCAATTATGAGAAGGCTTCGGGCCAATCTATCAATTTGTAAAAATTGGGTATATTTTTTAGCTCTAATATGGCGGAAGAGATCAGGTACTCAATTTCTAATGCTCTTCAAGTTTTTTCTCCGCTTGATACGAGTCGATACTTAGGCATACCATCACTTATTGGGAAGTCTAAGAAATCTATTTTCAGTTTTCTTCGGGATAGGTTGAGAAATAAATTATATGGTTAGAAGTCCAAATGCCTTTCTAATGCTAGCAAAGATCTTTGTATAAAGTCTGTTGGGCAAGCTATTCCTACCTATTGTATGAGTACCTTTATGATTCCATCCTCCCTTTGTGATGAGCTTCAGCGGATGCTTAATTCATTTTGGTGGGGTATAAAACCGGATGGCAGAGGATGGTCTAAGCTCTATAATAGAAAAACAGAGGGTGGCTAGGGTTTTTGGGAGCTTCATGGGTTCAATTTGGTTCTACTTGCTAAACAAGGGTGGAACTTTATTATGAATCCACATACTTTGGATAGCCAAATTTTTAAAGCAAAATATTTTTCGAATGAGTCTTTCCTTTCTTCCGAATTGGGGAACAATCCGAGTTATGTTTGGAGGAGTGTATGGGGTAGTAAGGATGTTCTATCACTGGGTCTTAAATGGGTAATTGGGAATGGTAAAACAGTGGGCATCTATGATCCGTGGGTTCCATGGACTCCAAATTTCAAGTTGCAGTCTTTACCACATAGTTTAGATTTGAATATAAAGGTGGCATATTTATTGAGAGCTCAACGTAGAGAATGGGACAGAGGTAAACTTAGCTTATTGCTTAATTCAGTCAAAACTGAGTTAGTATGTGGCATTCCCCTTCCTTTCCATGATGTGCATGATAGGGTCTCATAGCAATTTACTAAGGATATGTGTTATTCCTCAAAGTCTAGATATAATGCTTTAATGGACATGCCGAGATAATCTAGGGAGGTGTCGAAGGGGTGGGATTTGTTATGGAAGCTTCAAACTCCTCCGTGTGTTAAATCATTCCTCTAGAAATTATGCTCTAACTGTCTCCACACCAGAAAAAGACTGCAGGCTAGAGGTGTAGCTGTGACTTCTTTGTGTGTCATAGGTAATAGGGATGTTGAACATGATTGGCACTTATTTGTGGCATGTTCGTTTATAAGAGAGTATTGGCGAGAAGTGGGGTTTCAGTTTGACTATCATTAGTTTGATTATTTAGGTGAAGGGGTTCTCTCTCTTTTAAGCTCGATAAACAAATTTCTGATGGAAAGGTGGTTGTGGTTTTATAGGCATTATGGCAGTAGCAAAATTCCAAACTATGGACAGGTTCCCACATGTCCCCTAAGCAAATAATGGTATGAGGGCTAACTTTCTTGCAGGACTGGCAGGTGGTTAGGGTGGAAAATCTGTCATCCTGTGCTGGCAATCAGGCAGAGGTGGTGAAGTGGCAGAAACCACCTAGCAGATTAATAAAATGTAACTCTGATGCAGCATGGGACATGTAGACTGGTAAGGTTGGGTTGGGTATGGTATTGCGTGGGGAGGATAGGTCTGTGGTAGCTTATAGATCCAACTTTCTGCCCAAGGTAGCATCGGTAAAAATGGCTGAAGCTTTAACTCTTCATGATAGCTTGCAGTGGGTGCTGTCTTTGAACCTGTCATATGTGATTTTTGAGCTTAATGCAAAGGCAGTGGTGGATGCTGTGTGTAATAAAGTTGAAGGCCTCTCTGAAGTTAGGGTTATTATAGCTGATTGCATTAAGTTGTGTCAAGAAAACCTTATGTTTTTAGTTTCTTTTGTTAGACAGCTAGCGAATGGGGTGGCTCATATTTTAGCCAAGTACTCCCTTTCCAATGCTAGATGCTGTATTTTTTAGTCTATTCCTAGTTTCTTAGAGGATGTACTGTTGGGTGATGACTGCCTGTTTCCTTGAATGAAGTTTCATTTTCCCTTAAAAAAAAGTAAATATTTAGAGTATGAAAATTACCTACAATAAGAATAAACCCGACAGAAAAGTCTACAATATCAGTAACACATAAAAGGCAAGAATTATGCTCTAACTATCTCCGCACTGGACAAAGACTGCAGGCCAGAGGTGTAGCTGTGACTTCTTTATGTGTCATATGTAATAAGGATGTTGAACATGATTGGCACTTATTTGTGGCATGTTCGTTTACAAGAGAGTGTTGGCGAGAAGTGGGGTTTCAATTTGACTATCATTAGTTTGATTATTTGGGTGAAGGGGTTCTCTTTCTTTTAAGCTCGATAAACAAATGTCTGATGGAAAGGTGGCTGTGATTTTATAGGCATTATGGCAGCAGCGAAATTCCAAATTGTGGATAGGTTCCCACGTGTCCCCTAAGCAAACAGTGGCACGAGGGCTAACTTTTTTACAGGACTGGCAGGTGGCTAGGATGGAAAATCTGTCATTCTGTATTGGCAGTCAGGCAAAGGTGGTGAAGTGGCAGAAACCACCTAGCGGATCGATAAAATGTAACTCTGATGCAGCATGGGACATGTAGACTGGTAAGGTTAGGTTGGGTATGGTACTGCGTGGGGAGGATAGGTCTGTGGTAGCTTGTAGATCTAACGTTTTGCCTAAGGTAGCATCGAAAAAAATGGCTGAAGCTTTAGCTCTTCATGATAGCTTGTAGTGGGCGTTGTCTTTGAACTTGTCATATGTGATTTTTGAGCTTTATGCAAAGGTAGTGGTGGATTTTGTGTGTAATAAAGTTGAAGGCCTCTCTGAAGTTGGGGTTATTATAGCTGATTGCATTAAATTGTGTCAAGAAAACCTGATGTTTTCAGTTTCTTTTATTAGACAGCTAGCGAATGAGGTGGCTCATGTTTTAGCCAAGTACTCCCTTTCCAATGCTAGCTGCTGTATTTTTTAGTCTATTCCTAGTTTCTTAAAGGATGTACTGTTGGGTGATGACTGCCTGTTTCCTTGAATGAATTTTCATTTTCCTTTAAAAAAAAGTAAATATTTAGAGTATGAAAATTACCTACAACAAGAATAAACCCGATAGAAAAGTTTACAATATCAGTAACATATAAAAGGCAAGAATCTTAACTGTTTCAATGAAAGCAACACGAAAGGAGTCAATTACCATATTCAAAGTAGGATCAACTACAATTTCTTTTTACAAGAAAAATTCTTTTTTCATTTTGCTGATGTTGCTGCTTGTACTTGATCTATCTACTGTAGTATTATTTGGGATTACTGCTAGCTTTGGTTTCATCTGTGATATGTCAAATTCCAAAGGCTGAGTCTAGCAGGTGGTGTTTCAATCCGCTGTGTCGATCACTTGTCGCTCTGCGCTACTAGTTGTTTCATGGAAGAATGTTACTGTTGTCTTCTTGCTTGTGCCTTGGTTTCAAGTATTCATTTTGTAGCCTTTTTGTCTACTGCTGGTGCATAGGCTCAATCTTTTGTACTGCTTTAGGTCATAGAACTATTATTTCTGCTGCTTGTTCATTGCTATCTTCTTATTGTTTCTAGAGTAGTTTTTTTTTGTTTCCTGGGTTTGCTGTTTTTTTATTGTTTTTGTGTTCTCAGTTAGGGAGGTTTTAGTTTACTGTTTGTTTTTTTGGCAACTCTCATTTTGTCTTTAGTTGTAAGGAAGGATTTTTTCATCACTTGGGTTTTTTCAAGTGGTTTTTTCCCTCATATTATCAATAAAATTAATATTTATTTATAAAAAAAAGTGAATTAAAACCCGCTTATGATTTAATTCTGTAAACTATATAGCCCTTTTATTAAAAAAAATTAAAAATATTCTTTTAGGTAAAAGAATAAACAATGGTAAAAAAATGTTAATACTTATATAAAATTTTAAAATTATCCTTAATTGATTAAGAATTAGGTCTGATCGACATGTACATAATAGTTTGATGAATAAATTATAAATTTTAAGAGGAAAAAATATCATTTTTCTCCTTGAAGCCTCTCACTCATGTCCTTACTTTCGCAACCACTCATGGATCACCTTCAACCAATCATTTTTCACCATTTGCACCATTTGGTAATGGAAGCATCGTCTCCTTCACTGCAACTACTGTTGTCCTCAATAAAGGTTTTCATAGCCTCAGCTATTGGAGGCTGTCATAATGCCATCCACTGTAGTTGCCAAACCCCCTACTACTATCATAAAACAATAATAGCATCACCACCATCAATCCTAAGAAGTGCAGCAAAAACCGCAGCAGCGACAACAACGACAATAAAAAAATCTATAACTAACATGATCAACAACAATAAAAATAAATAAATAAATAAATAATAACAATAAGAAAATAAAAAAAATTAGTGGTGGTGCCCTTCAAGGAAGGGCAGTAATGGACATATTAAAAAAATTCAAATTCTTTATGGAATCAAGTGGTAGCTGGGAAATCTTTCTCCTCTTGGAGCTACTATTGCTGCTTTATTGATGTTAATACATCTTTATCATCAGTTTGCCGTTGTTGCTTCTTGTAGCTTCTTATGGGTGTTGTTGCCACTACAGATTGATGTAAGGGCAAGTGAAAGAGAAAAAAGAGGGAAGGAATATTACAGGATAAATTGTATAAATAGTCATTAAACTTTGTGTCTGATTATAATTTGATTATAATACTTGATTTATATCTTTTTAGTGAGTCATTCTACTGTGCAAATGTTTGCATCGGTACAAATGAAACTATTAGCTATTAGATTAATTGTCTTTTAATTGTAACCATTGATATATTTTACAGGTATTGATACACCAAGATAATCAATGGTTGTAATTAAATAAAAACTAATCTAACGGTTGTAATTTTATTTGTACCGGTGTAAACATTTGCACAGTAGCAAAAGCCCTTTTTAGTTACCAAATTTCTCATTAGGTTTTGTGTGTAGTCCTTAAAATTTTGTTTTGATTCATAAAATAATCCAGCATTATCATTTCAATCCAAAATTTGACAATATCATATAAATAAGTACATATATCATTAAGTTATAGTTAAATTATTTAAATATAATATAATATACAAATATTTTATTAAATGAATAGTTTATTATATGTAAAAAATCAAAAATTATATTTTGACAAAAAATAAAAAATTACATTTATAAATTATTTATATATAATATAATATACAAATATTTTATTAATTTATAATTTCTTACATAAAAAATAAAAATGAAGTTAAATATTAACATCTGCTTTGTTTCTAATCGAATAACGTTTTACATTATTTCAGGAATAAAATATTCATCTCTCAAGATATTTCTTATTTTTTCTATTTATTTCTATATGAATATAAAAATATGAACATATTTATATGTTATCTTCAAATTTTGGATTAAAATGGTATTGTTGGATTTTTTTATGGACCAAAAAATATTATAAAGAGTACTCGCAGAATTTAAATAGAAATTTAGTAACAAAAATATTATAAAAAGTACTTGCAAAAATTAAATAGAAATTTGGTAACTAATAAAATAAAAATTAAAATTTTGTAACCAAATTATATTCAAATACAAAATTTAGTGACCATTTATGCAATGTATCTATTATTATTATTATTATTATTGAAAAGTAAATAGCAGACTGAATGCGGTATATATCATAAATTTATCAATATTATGATGGTGAAAATGCCTTTTTACATTAATTAACATCTTTTTGTTAATGAAAAGGATATATTGTTTAGGGGATTAAATTTTTAATTTACATTTTTTAAAAAAGAAAAGGAGTAATTATGGTCTAACAGGAGGGAGATGTTAGTAAATTATCCATAAGTAAAAGTTCAAGATCTTCTTTATATTTTTTCCTTTTTTAAAGAGAAAACATGGAGGAGTGAGAGATTAAATTTATAAATGTCTTAGCCTCGCGTTTCGATAGTAAATTATTAGTCCTAGGCGGCTACACCTTATTTATGAAAATCCAGGTCTTTGTTAATAATTTTGTGTTAATTATAGCAGCCTTGGTTTTAGATTCTTGTCCTTGTTAGTTGTTACCCTTCAACTAGGGTGTTCATGGTCTCCGAAATGGTCAAACCAAAAACTGAACCGACTTTATTCAATTCGATTTGATTTGTATTTTTAGAATTTTTAAATTTTTTGAACAGAATCGAATTGAACCGAAATTTAGTTCGGTTTTATGTAAAAAAATTTTATATTAACCGAAATAACCAATTTTTTTATTTTTTATTTTAATTTTTCTAAATATTTGTTAAAAATATATACAAATTTAACATAAAAATATTAAAATAATCAATATTTTAAAATTTTCGGTTCAGCCGGTTCGGTTTTCTACCAAAAATTTTGGTTCGATTCGATTCAGTTTTGGACCAAATTCGGTTCGATTCTAATTTTTTCAAATTCAATTATTTCGATTCGGTCAAAAAATTGTCAAAAAACCGACCGAACCGACCGATGAACACCCCTACCTTCAACTGATACAAATTGTCCTGAGGCGTGGACCCAATCTTTTTATAAACAAAAGAAAAAATAAAATTAAATAATATTTACATAAATGCAATTATCTCTGAAGTTTGGCCAAAACAATCGTTTTCATCTCCGATGTCGACTTAACGTCCAATATCATAATTTATCTATTAAAATACCTCAAATTTTAAATAAAAAATTGATAAAATTATTTTGAAGTAATAAAAATCCATGAACAAACCGCAGTGATAAAAATGAAAATAAAAACCATAGCCTGTTTATTATTGGTTGTGCATAAGTCATTTACGAACAGCAATGTGATGAATTTTCTTTTTTTTTTTTCCTCTGAAAAGTGTAAATAAAAATAAAAATATTATATTTTTTACATTTTAATTAAAGAATAGTTACTTGTAGCTTATTCTAAATTTTAATTTTCACAATAATCATATAATCCATTAAAATTATATAACAAAAACAAAAAAAATAGTGAAAAGTAACAAATTCTCCTTAAACTATTAGTCATATTTTATGATGGCAAATAAAATTAAGGGATAAGTTCAATTAAATATCTTGTGGTTTTTTTATGGCACTTCATCACCTTATGATTTCATATTTATAGTATTTAGATGACAAAATTTAATAGAACTTGTAATTTTTCTCTTTTTCAGTATCTAAAAAGTATGATTTTTAATTTTAATTAAATCCTTATAATTTTAATAAGGATTTAGTAACAATGGCAGTGTCTATAATGTTTAGAATCTTTTTTTAAAAATAAAAATATGAAAAAAATTATTTTAATTTTTTCTATTATTATTATCGCTTAAAATTAATATGGATAGACTTATTTTTTTCCCCTCTATCAAATTGTATTCGAATTTTAATTCTTTGATGTTTGAGGAGAGAGAAATAATGAGTTGTTATAAAATTTGTCACCTAAGTGCTATAAATATGAAACCACGTGGTACTAAAGTGTCACAAAAAAAACCACAGACCCCTGATACTAAAACTCTTAAACTACATGGTACTTATTTGTACTTATCCCTAAAATTAACTAACTATAAATATACTAAAAGAAAATGAAATTTTGGCAACGCTTAAAATATTATTTGGCGACAGTAAATCAATTGCCAAAAACGTCACCGTCGCTAGAAGTTCTGACGCTATTAGCTTCCCTAAATTCGCTGCCAGAAAAAATCCAAGACAGAAATCATAGCATCGGTAAATTAATGTTTAATGACAAAAATAACCAGGTGTCACTAATTTTTGTTGCCTTCATCATTGAATAAGATTGAAATTTGGTGACGCTTTTTTATTTCATCGCCAAAAATTCAATTTTTTTTTATAAGTTTTTTTTTTTCATTTGGGATATCCTGATAATATTCAATTTGAAAGTAAAAATTTAATTAACTTATATTATATAGCTAAATATTTCAAAAAAAAAAAAAAAAGAAAACATTTCAATTTATTCTCAACTAAAATTTTCAGCTAAAAGCAGCCTTTCTACTGATAATATTCTGAAAATTAATTCTGATGCTCGGTGTCTTCTCATTCCTCTGCTGTTGATCTTGGAGTTTATAGTCCACGATCATCTTGGTCGTGTGATGTTGACTGCTGGGCAAAAATCATCGTCTCAGTTGAGCATGGAAAACGCAGAACTTCAAGCTATTTCTTTTGGCCTCTCGGTTGCCAAGGATGCTGGTTTCGTAACCTTGCTGTGGAGTCTGATTGTCAATCTATTATTTTGCAGCTTCAGAGTTCATCTTCTGGACTTGCTCCTTCTCACCTGCTATATGATGATATCTATCAGCTAGTTTCCATGCTTGATAATGTTTTGTTCCATTTTGTTCCTAGAACCTGTAATGAGGTTGCTAATGTTGTTGCTAGATGGGCATTGTCTTTAGATGATCCTATAATCCTGTTAGAGGAGGTTCCTTCATGTGTTAGTTTCTTTGTGTTGGACAAGAAATCTTTTGCTATTTAGTTCTATGAAAGTTTCTTTTTTCTAAAAAAAAAAAGTTATTTTCAGCATATACAATCACAATGTATTGTGTAGATAATTTAATAATAATATCTTTTGCTTCTACGCCAGTTCAACATAAAATCATTCGCATGGCAAATGACAAAAAGCTAAACATTAGTTCCACAAAATGGAACTTCCTCAAAAAAAAAAAAAAAAAAAAAGGTCTGCTACATATGGGCAAATACAAGCTCACAGCCTTAACTACCCTTCTACCACCCATTCTGTGACTGATGTCAGTTGGAATTAGTGTTACATCCTGTGAAACATTCATAAAATGAGATGTAGACACATAAATTTTCAAAAAATATTTTTAGACCAATAAAATATTTTTGGTTTATTAAATAATTTAATTAGGCTAATTACATGTTTTAGTCTAATAAATTTATAAAGATTTTTGGACCAATCAAATATTTTGGCTTATTATCTTAATTAAATTATTTTAATGA
>CATIWO010563555.1:0-31411 GCA_949673435.1 Macaranga tanarius | reverse complement strand
TAAAGCTCTTTGTCCTTTGAGGCGCTCATAGATTTCAGGTGTTTCGTGATTAGTGGATTAAGGGATAGATGAGTAGGACAATAGATTCTATAGTGGATAACGCAGTAGTAGAAACTAGAAACGTAGTGGAAAAGAAGCTGACGTGGAAGCGATCAATTTACCTGGAAACCTCCAATCATTGGGCACTGTCATCATGTAAATTGGTAATACAATGTAAGAAATAAAGAAAAGTAGAAAACTATCAAAGTTATCAAGATTTCCCTATATTTATCTTAAATATTTCAATTAGGCCCTTGTTTGCTTTTTAGTTTCAATCAAAACCCAAAAATAAAATATAGGAAATTGAATCTTATATTACAATGTGAGGAATTAAATTAAAATATAGTCAAAGAACTATAGGTGCTACAGAGTGCAACATCGAACACATCGTTAACTAATATTTTGAAGTTTGTTATTGTTTTTAATTAGTGAAAGACACTTCTTTTTTAGTATGAAGAATTGGTATTTAGAGTTCATAAAACTCTAACTAATTTAGTTCAATTCAGATAGAACTATAAGAATGGTAAAAGTTTCCTAAAAATATATCATACTTAAACTTAAAATGTTGCTTATGTAAAAACAACTTATATCAACTGATTCCAATGGTTGTTATTGTAAAAGTCACTCTTCCATTATAAAATAAATTCAATAAGCTAAATTTTGTTTTATGTGTTATAACTATAAAAACATATAATTTTCATTATATAGATAAATACAAAAGCAAAAGCAATATAAAACTTATCAAATTTTTATTCAAAATTTGAATTTGTTTAATTAGCAAAAGACATCTGTTCATTATAACATAAATTCAACAAGTCTAAATTCAATTTTTTTTTCCATATTGTAATTGCAATAATTTGAAACTTTCATTATATAGATAAATACAAAACCAAAAGTAGTAAGTAATATAACGTTTATTAAATTTTTATTAATAGAATGTTCTGTTTTCTTATTAATAAAGTTTCAATTCTTCTAACTAATATTTTAAAAAACTATTTTGTCAATATGGAAATATATGCCTTTAAGATTGCTAAAGAACAACTTTAATATTTTAAAAACAATTGCAATTATTTATTATTTAAAAATAAATATTTTGTTAGTGAGGGAGTGATTTAGTGGCTATTATTATCTAAAAGCATCATAAAATGCAGAATTCAAATCTTATCACGGTAAGTTTATGAAATTAAAATTTACATGATTTAAAAAGAAAGATTGATCTCTTTTTATACCGTCTATCGGTGGTCATTTAACCTCCATATGAATAATATATATATATATATATTACTAGCTATTGGCACTTGACCCAGTGGCCATGCTTCTCAAGAAGCATGTGAGGGGCGTTGGTTCGAATCACCCCTCCCCCCTTCAGTGGTAAAAATTCTCCTTCCTCGACGAACTAACTAACAATACTAACTATTATCTGCTATATATATATATATGTATATATATTACTACATCCAACGAAAGCATTGCCAAAATTTGTCAAACCTAAATTAGAACAACCTAGATGTACTCAACTGCACATATAGTAAAAGTAGAGGGGTCTTTAAACATATTTGCCCAAACTGAAACCACCGTGTTCACCAAAGTTTCGTTCTCCAACCTAATTTCCAATATATATACACACAAAACCAATTTCACAGAGGAAATATACTTCTTATGCCATCGAAATCCATTGCCGAAAAGCTTTAGGCTTTATAGAAGCAGACCTAGCTTCTATTTATACTCCTTAAAACCTCTGTCATGTACATTATGCCCACAATTTTTATTACAGTAGTAGCAGAAGAAGAAGGAAAATTTCAAGAGATCAAGTGGGAAAAAGAGAGATAAAATATTTCAGTATCATTTTCAAAAGATTCTGTTTGTGGGTTTTATTGTTTTCGATTATTTTTGGTTTAAATTTTGAATTTTCAGTAAATTAAAGTTTATTAGCTAAATTTCAGTTGCGGTTTCAATTTTAATTCTCTTTTTATTATTATTAGTGATCTTTCATCATTCAAACAGAAAAATAATGTCTGAGACTACAACTATAAAGCACAACAACCCACCTCCGGCGGCTGCACCGGTGGAGATTGAGTCTGCGAGATGCGAATGTTGCGGTCTGATGGAGGAGTACACGGAGGCGTACATCGCTCGCGTGCGGGAGAGGTACGGAGGTCGATGGATTTGTGGGCTGTGCAGCGAAGCTGTTAAAGACGAGAGTTACAGGTCGCAGGAGGAAATTGGAGTAGATGAAGCATTGGAACTGCACATGAAGGTCTGTCAACAGTTCAAATCTTCAATCCCTCCAATGAACCCTACTGCAAATTTGATCTCCGCGGTGAAAAATTTACTCCGACGAAGTCTGGATTCTCCGAGGAAGAAGAAAGGATTGGTCTTTCCCTCATCATCATCGTTATCGTTGTCTAGTGAGTGTTAATTAGCTACTAGGCTATTTCCTTTATAAATTAAAATTTTAATTTAGTTATTATGGGAATGTAGCTTAATTAAGTTTAGATTCTCAAATAAGACCACTCGTTGTTTTGATTGTATGCAAAATTTCTTTCTAATATTAGATAATATTCTCATTTTGTTGGTATAACCTTTTTTTAATAATGAATTCTATATCGGGTTGGTTAAGAATTAGGATTCTATTAGTCTATTATATAAGTTTTGAACTCGAAATTTTCTATTTTTTCCCACTTGAATCAGCATGGGTTGGTTAAGAATCAGAGTTCTATTAGTCTATACATAAGATTCCAACTCGAAACTTTCGGATTTTTCCCACTTGAATCGACATGGGTGTATAATGCCATGTGACTTTAAATGTGAAGTTTAGTAGCAAAGTTGAAAGTTGTGTTTGTTTCTGTTACATTGCTAATCTATATAAGCTTGATATGAGTAAGGTACTCTGGTGATGAATGAGACTAAACATTATACAAAGGACAACAATCATAATATTTTTTTACAATAATACCCCCATAATACAGGGGACATTTAATTTTTTTATTTTATTTTTGGGGCAAAAACGTAAAGTGTCACAGGTTGCGACGTCGCAACCCGTGACACCAAACGTTTCTCTTGTACAAAATATCTAAGTCGACAGAGGGATTAGAGGCTATGATATTTGGGGCCCATAATGTACAAGCTGTTGATATATTCAGGTGCAGCATTATTATGTGGAATTTTTTTTTAAAAAACAATTATGGGTTTATTTGGGTCCCCATGAATTGAAAGATACTGTTCAAGAGACTATTCTGAGAGAGGGAGGGTAAGGGTTGCATTGTATCTTGTTTTGTGATATAGTTCAATGACAAGGTCAATTGGACACCGATATATTTCTTCTATACCTCTCTTAATTACTCAATAATGAAAGTGACTTTACCAGATAAATGCTCTACTGCCCATAACTCATAGCATGCCTTTTAGTGTAGGTAGCTATCTAATTAAGTTTAGGAGAGTGTTGTCAACAAAACACACAAATGCTAAATATTTCAGGTACAACAAGACACCTTGCCATGCCATTTGCCTTCTTCTTGTGTCAAATAGACATAACGGGGCTTTCAACACCCGACTAAAGCGATCATGTATGGAACATATGGATGTAAAATAGTCATAGATTTGGTTTTCGAGACTGAGTAATAAACCTACAAGAGAGAATGGATTAGCTCTCGAATTTTCATTGAAGGTACACTCCGATGTTTAAGTCTGATGTATTGAACATATGCACATACGACAGAATGTGTGTGTCGGCTAGGTGAATTTAGGTGACAATATGGTTGAGTATAAGAATGGTGAATTCAGCTCAAAATGTTATTACTTTAGAGTGGAGATTAGCTTAGGTAGCTTTTATGCTGCAATGTGTGTTGCGTACTGGGTGCAGGAATAGAAGTGGTCCATCACAAAGGAAATGCCCCAACATGCCCATGTATTTACCAAAGACATGTTGTTTCAAAAGGGGTGAAATTTATGTATTTGTTAATTATATATATCATGGGATGGTTTCAAAAATTCCGACTTTATATGCGATGTATTTTTAATTTAATTTTTAAAATTATTTTTTATTTCATTATAATATAAAATATAAAATTGTCATATGTATATAGATAGTTTACTATTTATATATAAGCAAAATATTGATTATGTGGAGAAAAAGAGGATGAAAATATTATCTATAACTATTGTTGCTTAATTTGGATGCTAAATATATTTTTTTATCAAAAAACATTACAAATTTATGTTTATATTGTAAAAATAGAACAATAAACAATTCTAAGAACAAAAACTAAATGGTATTTGAAATGTGTTTTAATTTTTTTCTAGCTGTTTCCATGTAACATTATGGTATCAATATTATAGTATATTGGAATAAAATTATCGTGAGAATTTTTTAAAAAATTAAAATTTTTTAACCATTAACAAAATTAACCTTATATTCAATATAGTTATAAAAATAATTATCATAAAGTAAATATATTTTTATGCAAAAAATATTACAACACTGAATTTAAAGCAATTTATAAAATATAAAAATATAATAGTCCTATTTGAATCAGTTAAAAAAAAGAATACCGATAGGTATCTCTGTGCGAGATAGACATAGTACGTCTCGCGGTATATAGGACAAATTTTTTTTTTTATTCATACTAATTTTATAATATAAAAAATTATATAATAATTTAAAAATAGTTATTTTAATTAATCAACTAATTAAATTGACAAAATCTAAAACCTAAAATGAAAATGAATGAACTTGTCGTATCATGATTTAAGAACCCATATATTATAATTTATTTATTTATTTACTTTTTTATAATTATAAAAAAAATTCAGGTGCATTTTAGTAAAAGTGTATATTGTAGAAACACTAATCTCTGTCTCTCCAATGGACACCAATTTTTATCCTAAAAAAAAAGTCCTATTTGAAAAACATGAGCTAATGTACTCTCTTCCTTTTATGTGCATGTCTTTTTGTTAGAATTTACCTACAAAATTCATATTCTCTCTTTAAGTACGCTTGCACATGGTTCAATTCCCATATTTTTTTCGTCCTTGTACTGTACATGTACAACACTTCTTCACTTCCCAAAAAGCCCCAACTATCATCAACCTAATTGTTTAATATTATAAATTTAATTTATTTTTATTTTTATTTAATATAAATTATTATACTTAATTAAATTTTATATCATTTAATAAAATTTTTATTATTAAATATGAATATTATTTTTAACATTATATATAAATTTTGTAATAATATCATTTAACAAAATATTAAAATGTAAGTAAAACATATAGTATTAAATTAAAAAAATTACATAAACTAAATTTATCATTTTTTCCTAAAAAATATATACAAATTACATAGATATATTATAATCAAAGAATTTATAATAATGTTTGTTAAAAAAAAATTTATAATAATGTTAAATGTATTATATCAACCCAAGGGTACGTCGGTCAAAATAACGGTACCACTCAACAAAGCGTACTCCTCCGTTTGTACTGCACACAAAAATTCGCTACAAGTACCCAAAGCCTTCGTCATCTCCGTCGCTGCATTGATTCTGCCATCTCTGATCAGCTACTTTCTTGATCTCTAAAAATCGCCTCCTCCCGCAACTCACTGAGTCATCGACTCAAAGTAACACAAAGATGATGCACATGACCTTTTACTGGAGCAAAGAGGTAACTCTTCTTTTCGATTCCTGGAAAACCACGACATGGCTTGGCTACGCTTTAACTCTTCTCGTTTGTGTAATCGCCCCCGCCTTGTACCAATTACTCGAAAACTGCCGCATGAAACTCAAGATCGCCGCCGCGTCCGGCTCTTCTCCGGAGAGGGCAGAAGAGCCTCTGCTTCGGTCCAAGATCGTGGGAGGGAATCGATCGGTGGCGCGTGTGGCTGGAGCTGTTCTTTTTGTAGTGAATTCAGCAATTGGGTATTTATTGATGCTGGCTGTTATGTCCTTTAATGGTGGAGTTTTTGTGGCGATTGTTGTTGGGTTGGGTATCGGGTACTTTTTGTTTAGAAGTGAAGATGAGAATTTGACGACGATTGTTGAAAACCCATGTGCATGTGCTTAAAAGAAACCAAATGGGTTTTGTTGCTTTGGTTGTTTACTTGTTGAAAGATCTCATCTTTGACGTAAATTTGGAATCTTTTTGTGTATAGGTTCTGTTTTTATTTTTCTGATGTTCTGCAGGTTGAACTATTTTCTTGAATTTGGTTAGGTTCATTGGACCACTTTAAACAATGTCTAGAATTGTATCAATTCAGAGATGTAAAACTCTGTCTGGCTTGTAGTTTGTGAACTGAAGTTAAGTTCTTGTAATGTTGATTCAATGCTCTGCTTTTATACTTAGGTCCTTGTAACGGTGATCCAACTATGCTGAATTGTGAAGTTTTCTAACATAAGATCTCTTTGCTCTACTTGCGTTGTTTTTGCAGCAATTGTTGAGCTTTGGTTTTGTTCCATAGTATCAACAATGATCTACATGTTTACATAAATCAAGTTCCTCTTAAGCTAAATTATTGGTGGATGCATCAGGTGGTTATGCTATTAGGAATAGTTGCATACCTTGAATGCTAAAACATGCACCTAATTGTTACATCAAAACCACCACTCATAATTCTATAGGATTTTGATCAGGAAGGGAACAGAACATGGATTTGCTCATCATGGATTAGAACTTAGAAGTACCTCCAATTGAATATCTCAGAATACATACATTAGATTTCCGGGTTGAGCATCTGTCTATGTCTCGTAAAATATGAATTAAGATTTTCAGGTTGAATGTCTGTCTCGCAGTACATGAAAATTTTGGGGTCGAATGTCTATCTCGCAGTACATGAATCTGTCTTCTATTATAAATCCAAATATTTCTTTTTCTGTCTAGAAACTTCCAACTAGAAGAACAGCTATTTTGCTCTCAACATCTGCAAAAGCCATTCAAGTTTCAAGTTGTTAATTCTTTAGGGGCGGCTTGGTAGCGAAAGAAAGAAACAGTTGGAGCAGGCGAGTGCTTGTTGAATTTTGCAACATTCTGTGATAAATTTGGTTCAAATTTTTCTCAAGTAGGACAAGCGTTGGAATTATGCATCTGATTAAGATAGATGGTAGTAGGTGCTTGTCTATTTCAAC
The DNA here is from genome assembly GCA_949673435.1 of Macaranga tanarius. NCBI lineage: Eukaryota > Viridiplantae > Streptophyta > Magnoliopsida > Malpighiales > Euphorbiaceae > Macaranga > Macaranga tanarius. The sequence goes on along the minus strand of CATIWO010563555.1, from coordinate 24,248 downwards.
TATAGTTATTATTAAGTATATTAACATAATTCCTTCTTATGTGAATAACGTTCCACGTTAGGTGCCTGTCTATTCTACTAGTTTTTTTTAGATTCCTGAAACATACATGCACATAATTTTATCAATGTAAATGCGGAGAACGTCATCAACTTGTGGTCCCTTCCCCCACCTGTCTCAACTAAATGAAAGAAAATGAGGAAAAAAAAAAGAGCACAGTTATGACTTACCTCCGGTTGTTGCAAGACAAGTTACGGCTTGCTGATAGCTCTGTCTTGGGAAGTGAGAAATCTCAATTTCTTTTGCAGTACAAATATGGATGTAGTACAAATTTGGAAGAGGAGAAAGCAGAGTGTTGATCTCAAGATCTAAGAGCCCACATGCAATGGCACGCTTGTTGGGCATGGAATGTGGAAATCATCCTCTTCTCAAATACTAACACATCTAGGGAAAAAAAAAACACTAGAGATCTATGAATGCCCACAAAAACCATTTGTCATTTCATTTAGAGCTGATTAGCTCAAATTTAACTTTTATCTTAGGTATTACAACACAAACTTTAAAATTCATTTTAATCTAAAAACACCAATTACATGCTGTTTTTGTAGAAATTTCAGCAATGTTCTTCTTGAACTATTTTCTTGTAAACCTCAAAAAGGATTTGAATCAAATCTTCCAAGCAAAATGAAAAAAAAAACAAAAAGATGTTCATGGTTATATACTTGTATTTCTTATGTCTATACTCTCTAATTTCCTGGATTGTAAGGAGAGCTAAAACCATTTCCAATATTCTCATAAAGGGCAGAATCCGAATAAGCAATTCGAGACAAAGGCAGTTTGATCCGTTGTCTCCAACCGCGTCGAGCTCTGGTTCTGTAATGTCCAATTTCTTCTTCACTAGCATCCTTTTCTCCTCCACTTTTAACTACGTCCCTTTCAAAGCATTTCTTGTTGCCATTTTCATTTGGAACTATATATACAAATGGTGCAGAAAACGTATCATCATCAAAATTCTGAAGAGACTCCAGGACCTTTACCACATAAGTCATCGTAGGTCTAGCCTTTGGATGATAGCTCAAGCATTTGTAAGCTAATGCAGCTGCCTTTTGAGCTCCGCTGTTTGAATATTGCCCTTCAAGTCTTGGATCTATAATCCTGTCAAGCTTGTTTAGATCCTTCAGCGAAGGTCGTACCCATTCCACAAGGCTCTGCTCTCGACCAGGGCGGGTGTCATCCAGTGAACGTTTACCAGTTAACAACTCTAACAAAACTACCCCAAAGCTGTATACATCACTCATTGTTGTTAGGTGACCTGGAATCAGGATATTAAATTGGGTTAGGCTTCAGGAAGAAACAAGACAGTTCAGAACTAAAAACATCAGTAATTTGCCATGAAAAGGAATCTAAACAAGAATACATCTATCAACATTACCTGTCATAATATACTCAGGAGCAGCATAACCTTGAGTGCCCATTACACGGGTTGTGACATGTGTCTCTTCTCCATCAGGACCATCCTTCGCCAATCCAAAGTCTGATACTTTTGCAGCGTAATCCTAGAGAACAATAATAGGGGAGAAAATGGTCATATTTAAATCTTTCTTTGCATTAAATTATACACTTATTAATCTCAACAGAATGCATAAAAGCTGAAGATACGGACTTACAGAGTCCAACAGGATATTTGAAGATTTGAAGTCTCTGTATATCACTGGTGGATCAGTTTCATGGAGGAAGGCCAGACCCTTAGCTGCACCTAGTGCAATTTTCATCCTGATGGACCATGGCAATGCAGCTGAATATCCTGCGAATCAATTAGGGAATGTTTCAATTTGTTGCATAGAAATTTTTCAATTTTATGAAATTCTTCCAATTCCGTCTCAAGTTCAGAAAATCATCAACATCAGATCATTCTATAGGTAGACTTCTGAAATGTAAGTCAGTAACATCACTAGGCAACATAAGTTCCACAAGAAACATGTAAAAGAACAAGAAACATACTTCTGAAGAGTTGATTCTCCAAGCTGCCTCTTGGCATGTACTCATATACCAATAGTCTCTGATCCTCCTCGCAACAATATCCAATCAATTTGACAAGATGTGGATGTCTCAGCTGTCCAAGAAAGATTATTTCTGCCTGCAAGAAAAGTTGATTCAACAACATTCTTTCTTTCTTTGTTTCTTGCTTCAAGATTACTACTAATAAGATTCTTTTATAAATATGCAAGAAAGCTTAACAAATTGACTGTGCATCAAGAACTAACTAACCATCCACTCCTTGTGGCCTTGCAATCCATCCAAGTCAAGGGACTTTACAGCTACAGGTTGAGCACCCAGTCCAGGCCTAAGCTTATCATCAATGAACCCTTTGTACACAGGTCCGAACCCACCTTCACCAAGCAGATTACTCCTTGAAAAACTTTGTGTTATGGTTCTTAATTCTGAAAATGTGAAAATATGCAGTTTCGGACCGGCGAAAGAGTTGGAGAGATCTTCAACACAGAATGGTGAACTAAGATTACTCACTTCTGATAGGGATCGCCTCCGAAAAGAAGTGTGTTTTAAGGCCTGACTTTCAGATTCAGGCAAGGGCTCACTCTTGTAACAACTCAACATTATGCATTTCCATGTACCCTTCTTCATGGTCATCTTCTTTTGTTCAATCAAGAATGAATCTTGAGTTCTTGACCCCCAAAAAAACAGAAACTTTGTGATTTTGTTATAAAGTGAATTCCAGGCAGAAATCAATTCTTGATCACCCACATAGAAGAGAAACAAAGAAAATAATACTTTGTCAAATCTGAATAACAGAAAGTGGAGCCGAGTCTAAAGAGAAGGTGAAATGATACAAGTGTCTACTGAGGTGGAAAATTTAAATGGAAGAGCCTGCCTTTTATTTTTCTTTTTCACTCACCTACTACTACAGCTATATTCTTCTCTGTGCCCATATTTATAGATGAAAGGTACCAAATACTAGTGCCCATATTAAATGATTTTTGTATATAGAAAGATTGATACATGACAAAAAATTTTGAGAAATATCAAGCCATATGATCTGAGTCCTCAAATTAGTTAGGGAGGGATGACTTGGGCTACCTCTTGACTTTCTACACTGTGTTGAAATAGACAAATCAAAAGTTAAAAAGAAACAAACAAATGTCTTTTCTAGGGTCCATCCATGAACATGCATGTGGATGTTATTTGTTGAATCATTTAATTTTTTTTAGCTTAATATATGTTGAAAAGATTAATTAAATAATCTAGCAATGTGTATCTCCATGCTGCTAAGTGCACTTCTGAATAGCAAAAATGGAACTTTTGTGTTGGAATTGAGTTTTGACTAAGCCCATGGCTATATCATTATCAATGCATTTTGAGTGTTTCATATTTGTAATGATTGATATATATTTAATTAACAAATATGTATCAATTATCAAATAATTTAATCTATATATATGCTAAATTATACTCTAAATATATGTAAGAATTGTTTAACTATAATAAAAAGAAAAAAATGAATAAAAATGGAAAATATAAAGAACTTAATTTATTATTACTATACAACTACATATGTAAAACTAAAAGATGAGCTGAATGAGTTAGAATTTGATGGTTAAAAAAAAAAACAAAAACGATATTAATGCTAAAGCCGGATGATTAAGGTGTTAAGAAGTCATAATCAGACAGTACCAACTACACATATATGTACTAGTTCAATTTCTTCGAGTTCCCCAAGTACATATGGTGTTGATGACCTACAACTACGTACAAGGACAGCTTCTAGAATAAAGTAATTTGTCCCCAGAATTTTGCTGTAAAATGAATCCTTCTTTTTGACAGATGAGCTCCAAAATAGACTAATGGAACACCAACTGCTATTTAATTGCTAATGTTATAGTTACAGGTTACACCATTGTTGTTGTTGTTGGATTTTTTTTTTTTTTCCTTTTGTCAAGTACAGATTTGAGTGTAAGGAGGAAGGGATGGGGCTCGAATGTGAGCACTGAATGTATGTGGCAAGGCTTTGGCCATTAGACCAAAGACTCCATCCTTTTTTATTTTGTGCATTCAAAAATTCTTTTATTTTTATAAAAATTTAAAAAATAAAGATTTTATATTTGATGAAATTTAGATTATGGTATCTATTTATAGCTAAAGTAGTTCATTCATATTATAAGATGTTAATTTGTTTAAAATAATTTGTGTAGCTAGATTAAGAGTCTGTTGTTTAATTTAAATATCCATTACCAATGAACTAATGGTGAATAGGATAATAATTATGAAGCACAAATTAGGTCAAATAAAAGGGGTGAACAAATCAATCTACCTACAACCACCCCTGGTCCTTTTCCTTTAAGAGAATTTTACCCATTGTGTAATAAAGTTTGAATTAGGTAGTTGTGATTGCAATGATTTAATATTGTACTGTGCAATTGATTTTTTTCTTGTTGAATTGATTAGTGAGTACCAAGTACTAACCACACATGGTTTAAAACATGAAGCATGCCTTTCAAAAAAAAATATAACAATATAAAAGTGATTAGCACTTGTTTGTTATATATATTATATTTAAAATTAGTTAAGGTTAGCAACAATTAAAACCATGCTGGAAATGTGCGAGCATTGCAATGTAATGAACTATATGCAATTAAGAAATGAGAACCATGCATTAGATTAAAAATGAAGCAAATAAATAATTTAATATCATTTTACATGTTGATCATATGGTTATTGAGAAACATTGGATCATATTAACAAGTCATTATAGTCATTGCTGTAATTAGTAAAATTGTTCCTTTTCTGTTTAGATACTCATATAGGCATAGCTAATTATATTATATATATGTAGCTGCTGCAAGCTAGTTTTGGTCAATATAAATGGCAGAAGAAACCAAAAAATACATTCAAGTGCCAAGCAAGCATGGACCGTTCTGTTCATAGAAAGATTCAAAGTCATGACAAAACCTCTCTTTTCTTTAATCATTTTCCACCACAAGAAAAGAGTTTCATATATATATGGATTTTCATTAGGTGATTGAAACTATACGAACTGTTGCTTAATGCAGACTAGACTTGGATCGTCTTCATACTCCTTTTGTGGGTTGTTGCCACGTGTCAATCATCCTTCTTTTATCTCGGATTGATAGGTGGAACATTCGATACATTAGGGATATTCCATATGCTACACGCCAAGAAGAATAATAGTTGTTTACTTACTTATTCCGAACGTATTACATAGTTACTTATTTTGAATGTATTATAATTGTTCGTAAATATATATAAATACACGATTACATTATTGAAGATTAATGTGTCTGTATTTTTCTGAAATTGTCATCTTTTATCACTCTATTTATCAACTTATAAGCTAACTATTTAGATATTTTATTTTGTTAAAAATAAAAATTTATCAACTTTTTTTAACACTATTTAAAGTGTTTAAATGATATTTTTGTAAGTTGAAATGAATATCTAACTAAAAAATTACATTAAACTGTCTGGATAAGTATTCAGTTATAATAAGTCTTGTATTGCAAAAAAAAAAAAAAATTAAAATGAAATATTTAAACACTTAAATTAGTTAAAATGTATTTGTAAATCATATTTTAGCAAGTTGATATGTCGAAATAATCAATTTATAAATTAAAAGGATAAACTGATGAAATATTGTAGATTTAAAAAGGCACAAAATTATTATATATATATATATATATATTTGTTGATCTTATATAAATTTTTTTGTAATGTATATTATGTATAATATATTTCGAATAAACAATTCATTTTCATTGTCCATTCGAAATATAGGCTTTGTGTTCATTTTACTTTGACTGATTGTGCAATAAATTAAATTTCATTTGTTTTTTTTATTTATAAAATATCTGCAAAAACTGTACTATAAATGTATAATAGAGATTCTTTACAAGTCATAATTGTTTTTCCTTTTTTTTTTTTTTACTAAAAGGGGAAGGCTGAATAAAATAAATCTCAAATTAATTATTTCATTTAATTCAATAGTAATACATGCAATACATAGTCTTATAAAACAAATTGAGTACGACTTAAACTATCTCTAATAAAAGAAAATTGTTATCCAGATGCCATTCATAATTTATTAGACATGACCGCATCCATACATATATTGAGAGTAAGGTGCAAGTCTCTTAAGTAGGAATTAGGTATATATTAAGTTGCTGGTGTTCTTCTTCTAGATAGAGGTTCAATGGATTGCTGGATTTTAATCTCAAAGTATTGAAAATGTGTTGTCAAATTTTAAGTTTTTTTTTTTTTAGTCTCATTATTATTTTTTTGATGGTATTGATTTATTAGTTTTTTTTAGGTTAGAATTCGAATACAGAATCTAGCGAAAATGATGTTCAAATCTTAGCTGGTAAACCAAATGTTCATTGTCCATAAAATCAGTTTCTTGAAAATTCTCAAACTTATAAAATGATTGAAACTGTTTTCTCTACCAACGATAATTCTTCTGAACATTTCAGAAGAATTCTTGAGGTGGACAACAGATGCCTCATGGATATCATTCGAGGTCAGGTTTCCTCCTGTCCTTGGCAAGGCCTTTCTATTTTTCAGAAATTTCAAAGTCACAAATTTTTACCTCCATTTAAAATATTACATCTACAATGATTAGATAAATAATACATATTTTAAATATTTTACGCTGAATAAACATCTAACAATTGAATGAATGATATACATTTTAAATATTACACACACATATATAATACACTTAATTATGCAAAAAACAAATTATATATTTTTATTTGTGTTTTTGTAAATTCTATTACACTAGTAATCTAATGAACTAGACACTCAACTTGAGCCCAAACAATAGCAGGCTACGAGGATTGAAATAAGTGAAAATTTGAGCCCCAACATTCAACTATGGTAAAACCTTTCTCGGTCTCGAATTTGGGTCGACACTTGTTGGTCAAAAAAAAAAAATTTGGGTCGACACTTTAGTTTCTTGATAATCGAAAGTTTTTTTTTTTCACTGACAAATGAAAGTTCAATTGTTGAAAAATGAAAAATGTTCCCATAAAAAAAATGAAAAATGTTTTTTTTTTTAATAAGATACCAACAAAAATTAAATATTTCATTACTTGAATTATCAATCTTATATGGTCATATATAATAAAGCAATACAAACTTTATCATGTGCCTTCACTTTGCTTTTTAGGGAGATTCTTACCTACATTGGGTGTATTACACCCAATAATAAAATTTAAAAGATAATTTTTATTTTATCAACCAAGTCTAAAACATTTAGATAATGTATTTTAAATCCTACCATTTGATGTAATATATCTATTATAAGTAAGACTCTCCTTTTCATTAATAAAATGTAGTTCCCATTTTAACTGATTTCACCTTCAATTATATCATGAAAGAAATTTTCAATCCAATCAAGTAATCTCCCACTAACACACTATATATCAAGTATCAAATGCTACCTTCTTTCAAAAAAAAAAAAAAAAAAAAAGTCAAATTCTACCGCTTATGTTAATCACATGGCATCATTTAAGACATTAGGTATCAGCATGCTAAAACCATTAATACCAGTGCATGAACCAAGTCCCGTAGCTAGGGGTGGCTACGGGCCGGTTTCGGTCGGAACCGGTCAAATTCAAAACTAGGCTGAACTGGCTCTAAATCGAGGGAGGAATCGGTTTAGAGCCGGTTCCACTCCTTCTAGAACCGTAAATTGGCAGTTCCAGTTTGGAACAGGCCGGTTCAAGTTTTGAACCAGTTGGTTCTGGTTCAGTTTATAAAAATAAAAAATTTATGTCAAAAATTCAAAAAATGCAAGTCACAACTTCTTATAAAATTCTACATAATTTTTTTTTGCTCGTGTTATATTTTATTTTCTAAAATACAACAACTTTTTTACAGTGCGTAAAAAACCAAACCAGAAAAACCGGAACTAGAAACCGAAACTGGCCGGTTTAGAACCAGACCGAAATCGGAATTAGGCCGATTCCAATTCAGTCTACCTTAAATTGAACCGTAAATCAATGATTCCGAACCAAAACCACTCGGTTCATGAATGAACCGTGGCCACCCCTACCCCTAGCCACTATACCTACCTTATCTTGTTTCATTTTTATTTTCATATATCAAATAAAAACAAAAAAATTATGAACTATCTTGTGTGGCCTATCCACATCTTATCCTACATCAATCCATGGAAAATGATTTGATATTTTTTAGAAAATTGAAAAATGCAAAAGTTTCCAAATTAAATTTAAAGTCGAAAATTCAAAAAAGAAAAAAAGAAAACTAAACTAAAAATTCAGATTTTTTTTTAATCAAATTACTTTATCTTTTCGGGACAAATCTGATAGGAGATTTGAACAAATAGAGATTAAGTTGGGAAGCATTGGTAGGTTAACATTTAAACTTGTTCTCCTGTTCTCTTAAGTATTTGTAGTACAGTATGGTGGGTGTAGGGCAAAATAGGTTGTCCTTTCTCCTCAGAATTAATAATTCTGATTTAAAGAGGGTTTGGAAAGTTGGTGACCACTACACACACAAAGAAACCATCCTGAGTCAATCTTTTGGTATTTTAAATCAACACGTATAAAGAAAGGCTCAAATCAAATAATCTTGCATGACATGCATCAATATTTATTGTACATAAACTTCAACTTCGCTATTAATCAGTGCCTACCTCTAATGTTATGGAGTAAATATTTTTTTTTTTCTTGGACTGGTCCCTATTCCCGAAACCTGAGATTACAACAACTGCTACTAATGCTACAATTAACAATTATCAACTATAACAACACTTAAAAATTACTTACATCATCAACTATTACAAGTTCAAAACTCAACAACTATTATATATATATATATATATATATATATATATATATATATATATATATTGATTAGTATGAGGATGTACCACTAAAAATTGAACCCATAACCTTTTATTGTCCTGGAGTAAATGTTGATTTGACTTATTTATTTATTTTTAATGTCCACCATTTTTTGTGAGTTAGTGTTGTTAAAAACCCAAGCAATTTAGACTTTTGGATCAATTCGAAATTTCTGCAACTTGTAGTCTAATCAAAATCTAATTACTTCAATTATTGTCTTTTTTTTTTCTGTACATATAGTATTAGTATATTAGTTATTAGTGAAGATTTTAAAAAAGGAGAAAAAAAAATTTGACCTCCCAATAATAGAGATGAATGAATTCTAAATCAAGGGGTTTAAAATAAAAATTTTGAATTTCATTCAATTTATATATTATATTTGATACATAGATGTGACACATTTATAAAAAAAAATTCTTGATTTTATTAGTAAGAAAATTTATATATATTTGTAGTATCTAACTACAACAAAATAAACTCTCTTTTTCTCTAAGTTAGTAAAACCCTAATAAATGGCCAACACATAAGTCGCTACACCTTAATTAATTAATTAAATAACATTGTGTCTTGTCACAGTTATCAACTATTCATGAATGCTGTTCAAAAAAAAAAAAAAACTATTCATGAATGAAAATTACAAAAATTAATTAACATATCACAAAAAGAAATTGACCCATAAATTAAGAAAATCACAAAAAGAACCAAAGAACAGTTTCTTTGTATTCCCCTTCAAAAATGCTTACTCTCTAAACAGTAAACACACATCTTCTCTTTACTATCTCAATATGGCACTCTCTTTCTTCAGTCCCATATCCCTTTACTCCTCCTATCTCCGCCTCTGCTTCACCTCCTCTGGCCTCTCACAGCAGGCCGTCGACATTGATGATGACACCACCCTTCACTTCTGGGGTCCAAATCCTGAGAACAATGTAACTCAACTACGTAAACCATCTCTTGTTCTCATCCATGGCTTCGGTCCTGTTTCTATCTGGCAATGGCGTAAACAGGTCACTTTTCTTCAATCCTTCTTGTTCTTTTTTCATGTTCATTTTTTTTTAATTAAATATGTAATCCAGTAATTATAAGAGCTCGGATTAATCCGGATGGAGCTTATTGAACTCCAGTAAAATCCTCCGAGCGCTTAAGATTTGAACTCAATATTTTATTTAAAGAATTCAAACTTTTTGTGACTTGAACCAACATCATTAGTTTTTTTCTTTTTCTTTGCAACCGCGATAAGGTATCCAGAAACTGTTACTTGCAGGTTCAGTTCTTTTCTCCCCACTTTAATCTCTACGTTCCTGATTTGATATTCTTCGGCGAATCAACAACAAAGTCCTCAGAGAGGTCAGAGATTTTCCAGGCAGAGTCCGTGGCCAATTTGCTTGAAAAGTTGGGAGTGGACAAGTATTTTGTCATGGGGACTAGCTATGGCGGGATGGTGGCTTACCACATGGCGAGGATGTGGCCGGAGAGGGTAGAGAAGGTGGTGATAGCGAGCTCTGGCGTTAACATGAAGAAAAGTGACAATGAAGAGTTGATAAGGAAGTCTAAGTTGGGAAGCATTGGCGATTTCATGCTGCCAAAGGAGGCCTCGCAGCTGAGAACTTTGATGAGCCTCGCCGTCTATGGACGATTCATTCGCATGATTCCTGACTTTTTCTTTAATGACTTCATCCATGTAAGTTCTTGATCACTGCGTGCCTAAACTCCATCATGTTCTTTCTTATGTGTAAATACTTCCACCCAATCAACATTTACTCATCGTTGTTGGAACCCATAATATCATTGATTGAGTAGCATTAAGTAAAAACTCATGTTCTTTAATCTTAATTTTCACTCTTAATTGGTTGGATTTGTCCAAATTAGTCTAAGAACACTTCATGCATATGGGACTTAAAAATCCATATACATCCAATTGTAATTATAATATTCTATACAATTTTTAAAATAAAGTTTTATGTCGCTACCAGTAACGTGAATAGTATGTCATTGGTGATAATAATTTATCGAAATACCCCTCCTCTAATTATTTACCTCCTTATCTATATCATCTGGGGAATAAAATTGTAATTTTAAAAAACTAAAAATTTATCTTTTGTGACCATATAAGTTGCTAGTAGCAATGTTTATTGCCATCAAATTTTCAAAATATATGTCAATTTATTCATATTATGCTCTATTTTACTCTTCTAGTTCTATATTTTTTTTTTCTTGTTTAAAGATTTTTTTGGTACAACCATAAAATTTTATTTTAACATATTAAATATGAAATTAATTTCTATTTGTATTTTGTGTTATCACTACCCAGTAATAATTCGAAACACAAAAACTCTCACTACCTAATATTTTTATAAAAAAATTCAATATGATCTTACACCACCAATTCTTCCTTCCAATTTAAAAAATATATAATTTTTGTTGTTCTTTTTGTTTAGCTAAACTCAAATTGTGACACCATTTTCTTCTCTAACTAGCTAGTTAGTGTTTTACCACTCACGAAGAGATAACTTTCAAGAAAAACCGAAAGTTAGTTGAGAAAACGCCAGGCATATTTAAGTATTCAAGCCATGCATTAATTTAAACGATATTGACACATGTAATAGTTTCTTTGTTAGGTATCCAAACTTTCAAAAAAAACTTTCCCCAATGAAAATAAATGGTTCTTTTGGTTGATAACATGACCATGATATCTAGATATTTTTAGGCCAATAATTCAGCTGCATGTGTCACAATTAAAAATTGCTATGGAATGGAAGTAGGTACATATACGTCACTTCTTCTCTAAAGGGATTGGTGTGGAAAAAAAATGTTGGAGGTGTTAAGATTCTTGCACTAGATGATGCCATATGTGTCTATTTACATATGCTTGTTTGTGTCAATAATTGAAGAGAGGATCCTGTAAAAAGGGTAATCATTTATCAACCTGTTCAATACTGTTGAAAGCCTGACAAGAAGAGCCCATTGTAATGATCAATTATTTTCAATGTACAACTTGGGTTTATATGTGGGTGCAGAAATTGTACACCCAAAACAGAAATGAGAAGTTGGAACTTTTGAAGGGAATAAATCTTGGAAAGGATGAAACAGTAAATATCCCTCCACTGCAACAGGTAATTAACTAATTAATCCCCATGAATTTGATAGTGTATGTACTCGTTGACATTGAGCTTTGCCATTCAGGACGTTTTGCTGATTTGGGGAGAGCATGATCAGATTTTCCCCTTGGATATGGCCCATGAACTCAAAGGGTATTTGCCTACTTCATCACAACTTTTTTTATTATTATTATTTATAATACCTACATAATAAGCAATAACTTTATCCTTTTATATCTGATGAAAAATATTTTTATAAATTAATAATGACAAATTTCAAATTATGTAATTTACGATACCCTTTAAAAGATAAATAACTTTCATTATACTGCTATTTGATGCTCAATCATCCAATGATGAAAGTTGCAATTTGTATTTGCCAATTGGGCATTTTTTATTTTATTATGACTCAGTGAAATAAAATTATTTAAACATATTGACCATGTTAATTTTATATTGTTAAATGTAACTTTTTTTGGATTAATTATACATCAAACGTTGAGCAGCTTGTCAATTAGAAGTTGGAAAATCTTGAAATAAAGAGTTTATATATGTGTTAATGTTGGTAAAATTGTTTGACTGTAATTGCAGGCTAATTGGGAAGAAAGTGAAATTGGAGTCGATAAAGGAAGCATCCCATGTACCCCAAATTGAAAAGCCAATACAATTCAACAAAATTGTCAATAGTTTCCTGTGTGGCTCTTCTTGATCGTCTTGACTCTTGTCTTGTATTTTGGTGGCTTTTTCAAGAATGTTTTGCCTTGGTTCTTGGAGATTAGTTTATTAAAATAAAAAAGAAACTAGGGTTTGCAGAACTTACTATGTATAGCAAGATATGCCTATAATTATCCTTCTGTAATAGTAAAAGCAAAATGTGATGTGATGGTCATGAAATATACTTTGCCAACAATTTTTGCATGGTGAATATATTGGAGTAAAAATTTAGAGGCCCAAAAACTAGCATATACATCAGGGAATTTTTGGGCCTTACCAATTCTTCTCATTCTCCTATCCTTGACGGCTGATTCCTAAATATGTGCACTACTCTTTTTTTTTTTTTTTTTAAATCTAATGCTTAAGTAGGGCTACGATTAAATTAATATGGAATCGATTGGATAAAATCACCTGTAAAAAATATTTTAATAATTATTTAATATGATTGTATTTATTAGAACTCAAACTTAAAATCTTAATTTAAGTGAGAACAACTAGGGGTGTGCATTCCTATTAGTTCGGTTAATTTTTTTATCGAACCGAATTAACCGAATTGAAATAATTTAAAACCGAACCGAAGTATGTATAAAACCGAACCGAATTGAAAATTATATGTAAAAAATCGAACTGAAAATTTAAAAAATATAAATTATTTTTGTATTTTTATATTAAATTAATATATATTTTTTAGAAAAATATTTAGAAATATAAAAAAATAAAATTTTGGTTAGTTCGGTTGATATAAATTTTTATATACAAAACTGAATCGAATCGAACCAAATTTTAATTCAATTCTAAAAATTTAAAAATTCTAAAAAAGCAAACCAAACTGAACCAAATATAATCGGTTTAATATGCAGTTCGGAACCATGAACAACCACTAGCAACTACTGATATTAATCTCCATGTTTACATTGTTGCACTTGTAAAATTAGAGGTTTAATATTTACCTCTCTTGTATCCTCTAAAGTCTTAAAGTCCTATCTATTTAAAATATATTACATTCGTCATAAAATTAATAAAGTATACGATAATCGTCACAAATTTAATGATTTAACGTAAAATTCTGAAAATATATATAACAATTTTTGCAATAATTTAATCATATTTAACACTATTTCGGTTCAAAAAAAAACTGTATTTTAATTATTAGACAACATCATCAAAATGGAGTTGTGAAAAATAGGATCTGAATCTGAGTTGACACGCAAGTACTGAAAAAGAAATGTAAACACTGGCTAAAATCTTTGAACTCATTGTCAAATATCCATAGTTTCCTTTCCATCTACTGTTTGCTTGCGTTTGAAGGGAAATACAGTGAAGTGGACCTTTGATTAGGTTGTAATAGTGAGAAAGAGAAATAATTAATGTCAACATTTTGAGCCCTTAATTCAATTCTTTGATTTATTTCGGAAAAAAAAAATAAAATTCTTTGATTATGACATTTTTCCTACTTTACTACTAAAATAGTATTTCAATGCACATTACCTTTACGTCTGGTAAAGAATCTTTAGTTATTATTATTTTTTTTTTTGGAAATGGTTAAGTTCAAATTAATTAGTTTGAATAGTAATCTGGAAGGGGAGCGGGTAGGGTGTTCCAACCCCTTAAGCTTAAATTATGGTCAACAAACAATAATGAAAATCAACATCAAAATCATAATTCAATTCAGTACATAATTTCAAAGACTTGCCAAGTGATAGAAACCTATAATTAATGTAAAACTAAAATAAATGTCATATTGAAAATTGCAAAGAGGTATAAATTTCATATTCATATGATTTTTCATAGACTAAATACATTCGAGTTTCAACATATATTTTTGGAAACATATTTAGTCCTTAAGTGGTAGGATCCACAAAAAAAATTATGTCAAATTTAAACAAAAAAAAAATTAGACCAAAATTAGGCTGAATCTAGAAAGTAGGAATGACAACGGGGCGAATTAGAGACGGACCGTACCCATTCCGTGACTTGTATATTTTTCTTCGACCCTGTCTCATAATCCGTCGAGGTATAAAAATTATTTTCCATCTCTTGCCCCGTTTAAAAACTAACATACCTATCCCGTCCCGTTACGTTAAATCATTATTAATTTTTTTGGTTTGATTTGTATTTTATTATAATTCACTAAATAACACAAATAATCTATATAAATTTCAACAAACATAAATATAATTCAAGACATCATAATAAATAAATAAATAAATATATATATATATACTATTAATAAGTTCATAACAAAATACAATTAATATATAATTCACTATATTTTTGTAACTATTTTTGGTCCAAAATATACAATTCATAATACTATAATTTCACTATTTTTGCAACTAAAAATATTTATATAATGTATAAATATAATTTAACTATAAATAATTAACATAAAATATCACTATATATATATATATATATATATAAAATCAGTGTATATATATCGGATCGGGCGGAGTACAGGGCGGGTATATTAAATACCGACTCTGTTCCGTCCCTGATAATTTTAATTTCGGATTATATATATATATATATATATATATATATATAAAATGTATAAATATAATTTTACTACAAATATATAATATAAAATCAGTGTATATATATCGGGTCGGGCGGAGTACGGGGTAGGTATATTAAATACCGACCCCGTCCCGTCCCCGATAATTTTAATTTCGAATTATTTCAAAATTCGATCCGAAACACAGTCAAATGTTGAAAAATCCATCCGTTCGGGTTGGGTCGGATCGGTATCCCAAACCAGGGATTTTTTTGCCATTCCTACTAGAAAGATGATTATAGCATTTGGAAAAAAAAGTATAACACAGGCTATAAGACACATATAGATGAATTTTGTGTAGGCATCAGACATAATTCTTATTTGCACTGCATGTATCATTGAGTCCAAGAACTATGAGTAGGCAAAAAATATGAGACCACCATGAGCTTATGAATTTGGCCATTGAATTCTGAACTAAATGATTTCAATTTGAGGTTTTTGAAAATTCATTTATTGCGTTTCTTAAGAAATGCTCCTTTGAATTTAAATTAAATTAACACATATTCAGTAATTTAGTTTGGAATCCTCACAAGATCTTAAAAGGCTATAAATATCTTTCAATAATTAATTCAACATAATACATGTGTCATAATTTAAATTTTAAATATTATTTAAATCAAATTAAATTAGTTAAAATCGAATAACTTCTGAAATATTAGTAATTTAAAAAAAATATCATTTTTCATTTTCAATTAAAAATTACAAAATTTTTAGTACAGTTCAAACTGGAGATGTGATTTAAATTAGGATAATCTCTTACATATATAAATATATATATGTGGCATGAGAGACAGGCAAAGAAACTTGTCGAGTAGCAAAGACAGTGTCCTTTGGTCAAGAAAACAGAGCGGACAGAGAAAGAAAAAGAAAAGAAAGATCAGTGCCCATAACAGAAAAAAAAAATATATTTACAGACACACTTCACTTCCTATTATTACTCCTACTACTCACACACTCTCTATCTTTCTTTCTCTCTTCTCTTCTTTTTTGTACGTTTGTTATATGTATTGTATATTTCCCCAACACCCAAAAAAAAAAAAAAAAAAAAACAACACTTTCCCATTCACACAGACACGGACACAAATCCTATAATAATGAAAAATGAATAATGTCTGCATCTCATTTTTATTATTTTTTTTGTGGGTTTTGGTTTTTGTTTGTTAAAATTCTATATCTTTGAACTTTGACTGCAACAAGACAAGTACAGCAAGCAAGAAAGAGAGAGCCTTTGGCTTGCTGCAGCTTTCGGCGCTCTTTCTCTTCTCCTAGATTTGGCCACCTCTTGATTCATTATTCTATTCATACTCCTATTTTATTTATTTGTTGTTGCTGCATAAATGCAGCAACTCTTCATCTAAAGCATAATAAACATTCAACAACAAACTCTTCTTTTTTTGCTCTCTGTTGTTGTCAAAGCAAAAATCCATAGCTAAAGTTTTCACCTTTTGCTGCTCCTTGGTAACTCTTTTGCCTTGTACTTGCTTAATTTGTTCATTTTTAGATCTTTCTTTTTCTGGGTTTTTTTTTTGCTTGTTGTGGGATCTTTGATATGCTGAAACAGCAGCAGATCAAGAGTTTTCTTTTTGTTATATGTTTGTATTTCTTTTATGAGTGTGATTTATTTTATTTGTTTTTGCTTGTTATATTTATTGGGCATACGATTCTTGATCTGTTCATTTCATTTTTAGTTTTCTTATTTTGGTATTCTTTAAGTTATAAAAATTTCAGGTGGTTGTCTTAGAATCGGTTATGGTTATTAAATAATTTTCTTGGTAGTTGTTTTGATGTAGTTGATGTTCAATTACTGGATTGCAATTGTGTATAGAATTTGTTAGCTATTTGGTTGATATCCAAGGCTGCTAGCTGTTTGTTTTTTAATTGGGGAGAAAAGAAACTAAGCTTAGGCCAAAAAGAAGACGTATTCAAACAGGGTATATTTATTGTGTTAAAAGTGGCAGATACTATTAATTGTCTCTACAATATGTTTTGTAGCTGATAGTGTAAGTTGGATTCACGAGAAATGGCATGTGATTGCTGGGCAGCCCTTGTTTTGTCTTGTCTAACTCGTGTGCATTAGTTTGATAAAAGAAGCTTAGTTTTTATACTCATTTATTTGAAATCACAATGCTCGATCCAAGTCTAGGCATGCCACCAAGATATTCCCATTTTTTATGGCTGGTTTTGGTATCTTATGGAAGATGCATCTAATTTTTCAGGTCAAGTAAACCACATTATGAGTGATCTTTGTAAAAGGGAGTTAGAGAATTTTTGGACACCTGGTCGAGCCTGATCACTGCCCTGTCTATGCTGTCTATTGTAGCACATAATATGGGGTCACTCTGCAGTAAACAGCGTCATTACAGCGAAGCAGACGCCGAAGAGAATGCACAGGTCAGTTGTGCATCATGAAATGCAAGCTTCTCTACCCTACTATTTATAAACTTTGGGCTTCAAATTATTGTCTAATACATTGCGTTTCCAGGCTGCAGAAATTGAAAGGCGAATTGAACAAGAAACAAAGGCTGAAAAGCATATCCAAAAGCTCCTACTCCTTGGTACTCACTTTACATATGCACTTTCATTCTTTTGTCATTTATGAATCAAATGCTGAGTAGTAGTTTTTCAAGGTTATGTACTCGTTAAGAACAGCAAGAGGACATGGATCTTTGTTGTTGGAGTTTTCATTTTGCTTTAATTTTCATTGTTGTGTGTTCTTTCAGATGATTCAATCTGTTTTCCTTCTCTGTTATCCTTCATTTCTTTCTTTCTTTTCCCCCTGTTTTTAACATCCTATGTTCACCTTTTTTGTGATCTAGGAGCTGGAGACTCTGGGAAGTCCACAATATTTAAGCAGGTAAGACATAATCTTAGTCATTTAGTTGTGTTTGCTGAGTGCTACATCATATAAATATCTGATGCATGATTTGTATGCAGATAAAGCTTCTGTTTCAAAGTGGATTTGACGAGTCAGAATTGAAAAGCTATATTTCTGTCATCCATGCCAATGTCTATCAGACAATAAAAGTATGCAATACTTGAAAGGGTGTGTTGGTTATTTCCCTATTAGCATAATATAATGAATATGTAGAGTCAGCCATGATGGCAAAAAAATTTTAATGGTTTAAGTTTTGAATTTTATATTGAAAGTGCAGCAATGTTTTTGGACAGATATTGCATGATGGATCAAAGGAATTGGCTCAAAATGATACAGATTCTTCGAAGTATGTTCTTTCCAGTGAAAATCAGGTTTGATTTCTCCATTGAAAGTCAAAACTTAGTCATTCAAAGCATTGTTTTGGCTACCAATAGCTTTTAGAGATGTAGTGTCATGATTCGTCTAACATGCATGGTTCAAATAGAAAATTGGGTAAATTTGATGGAGTTTGTTGTGCCGTTCAGAAATGCTGTGTAATCTTGTGTTCGAGAGGACTTGATGCTAAAACAGATACATTTTCTTTTATTCTATATCAGGAAATTGGAGAGAAGTTTTCAGAAATTGGGGGCAGATTGGATTATCCATGTCTCACCAATGAGCTTGCAAAGGAGATAGAAACTCTATGGAAAGATGCTGCAATTCAGGTACACTTGCTGATTACTAATTGCATGGCATCTCTATGGTTTGCTTTAGATTTCATAATTTTTAACATTGAATATTAGGATTTTCATTTATGATGTCTAAACAAAGCATTCTATTGCTAATGTTGTTCTATTCTTCTAGGAAACATATTCCCGGGGTAATGAGCTTCAAGTTCCAGATTGTGCCCATTATTTCATGGAAAACTTGCAAAGATTGTCTGATGCAAATTATGTTCCAACTAAGGTAGTTATGAATAATGATATTCTACTCATCATGTGTTTTGCACGTTATACATGCCCTGTTGGAAAAATTAGGATGTCAGGTTCCAGGATGTGGTTGCCAACTGAAATTCATAGCCATGTGAAAAAGATATTTTGCAATCATTTAATCTCTTTGGCATGTGTTGTCATGTTGGCGGAAAATCTTCCTTCATCATTTATTCAAGAGATAAAAAATCTTTATTACTTTTTACTGACTTTTTAGGGAATGTTGGGTTAGCTGGTCCAATGGAGAAGCTACAATTTGTAGTTTGGGCATCTAATATTACCATAAACAAAATAAGATTTTTACCTAATCAAGTGAAATTGGTGAATGAAATTAATTTATCTGACCATTATTGTTCTTACGTTTTTGATCTTCCAGGCCTAATTTAATGGTGAACAAGCTAATGAGTTATCTTAAAATATTGTATCAAAACTAATGGCATTTTTATGGATTTTACAATTTGCATAAGCCATCAACATGATTAACTTTCAAGGAAAAAAAGCATGATACTGGGGTTCCTGTTGTATTTGAGCATTTTGACTTGCTGATTATGTCTGGTAGAAGATATCTAATATTAGCAATTTTTTCTTAAATTTAAACATAGAGTTTATAGCATTTCAGCTTCTGCAGGTAGCTAATTCTTTGGGCCTTTATACTTCTTTTCCAGCAGCTTATTTATGTATCTGATGTTGCAGGAGGATGTTCTTTATGCAAGAGTGCGTACAACTGGTGTTGTAGAGATCCAGTTCAGGTGAACCTACTAATTCTATTGTGGACTTTTCATTATCTTGCAATTTGATGTGTTTCAATTTGTACTGTTTTAGAACTATGACATTACATAGTTCTCTCAAGGCTCATGAAAATATGTGGTGACGATATTATGGTTATCCATATTTTCAGTTTACTTGGCAATGATATGCTGGTTCATTTTATGCTATTGTTCAATTGTTGGGGGACATACTTGGTCTTATTTCCTAACTGCAAAATTCCTGTTCTGTTCCATTCAGTGAGGATATCATTACTACTCATGCACAAAGGCCCCCTAACTATTGAGTATCAGATCTTATTACAATCTCATACTCCTTTTAATGTATTGATAGTTCTTATTACAGATTGTGGGACCTTTTGTTATTATTTTCTGTGCATCAAACACTATATTGTAGCTACTCATGCACAAAGGTCCCCTAACTTTTGAGTATCAGATCTTATTACAATCTTGTACTCCTTGTAATGTATTTATAGTTTTCCTTACAGATTGTGGGACCTTTTGATATTATTTCCTGTGCATCAAACACTATAAATTAGCCATTTCTTTGTAGTGCATGATGATTTTGTATACTTCAATCAATAACTCATGTTGTCTCTAATTTTGACAGCCCTGTGGGAGAGAACAAGAAAAGTGGCGAAGTTTATAGACTTTTTGATGTTGGTGGCCAGAGAAATGAAAGACGGAAGTGGATCCATCTATTTGAAGGCGTTACAGCTGTAATTTTTTGTGCAGCAATTAGCGAGTAAATCACCTAATTTCATCCATGGAATATTGAACGAAATTTTTTAAATAACCACGGATGGTTATTGATGTTGCAATGTGTTTCCCCTAATTGCCTGATTAGCTTTAATTTATGCTCTTTTGCTTGTCAAATTTTATACTTTTATGTAGGCATCTGACTAGTTTTTACCATCTTACGCACTTATTGTAGTGTGTTTTAACCTTTGTTCCTGAAAGCTTGTGCTATATGCCAAGAAATGTCCATTGGTAATTGGTTGGATGGCCAGCACCACTTAGGGCTTTGTCAATGTTAAAGTTTGTGCCACTTTCACTGAAGTAGGCACAACTCATCTGCTGTTATTTGCTTAAGTAGGCATTTGACTTTATGAGTTAACTGCATAGCATATGTAAAATGGAGAAGACAATGAACTGGTAATTTGTGTTTTAGGTACGATCAGACGCTTTTTGAGGATGAAAACAAGAACCGTATAATGGAGACCAAGGAGCTTTTTGAATGGGTTCTGAAGCAGCCATGTTTTGAGGTTTTCTTTTATGCCACCTCTTAGTTTTATTTTCTTTTATGTGATATTTTTATTATGATAAGATTCTGAAGATTGTTGTGATTATTTACTTGTTTAATTTGGATGTTTGTGTGCAGAAAACATCCTTCATGTTGTTTCTCAACAAATTTGATATATTTGAAAAGAAGGTTCCAAAAGTAAGAGCTAATAGTACATTTGCATTCAATGACTAAAAATGAGCATTGGTTTGCAGTTCTGATGTTTTTCACATTTTGTAGGTGCCACTGAATGTATGTGAGTGGTTCAAGGATTACCAGCCAGTTTCAACAGGAAAGCAAGAGATTGAGCACGCGTACGAGTAAGTGTGTGTAATTGTGTATCTATATGCATGTAGCTTGTTAGGGTTGCAGGGACAATTTGTTAAGCTTAATTATAAGCAACAGGAGGAGCCTGTCAAAATACAGGTACTTTGATTTTTTAATGGTGTAAAGGAAAAGCATGCTGCTCCAGCAGCGCAAGACCTGTTGAATGGGGGAAGTTTTCTCATTTGAGGATCAGGGGGTTTGAAATCGAAGTCCTGGAAGAGTTATACCAATGGATGAACTGACATATTGATGCATTTTTAAACTTTCAAATTTGTTTTTCTCGATGCTGGACAATAAAATGACCATCACCATTGGTGGTCTTGTTCTTCAGATTTGTCAAGAAAAAGTTCGAAGAGTTGTATTTCCAGAGCACGAGCCCTGACCATGTGGATCGTGTGTTTAAAATATACAGAACCACTGCTCTTGATCAGAAACTTGTGAAGAAAACTTTCAAGCTTGTAGATGAGACCTTAAGACGCAGGAATCTCTTCGAAGCTGGCTTATTGTGACAGAGAAGGGAAGGGTATTATACTTTTGAAAAAAAAAAAAATGTTCATATTTTGAAGAAGTTGATATTATGAAAATGAAGAGTTCTTGGAAGAAAGACCACCCTCATCTGAGATGGGAAGCTGGCATCATATTTTCTCCGCCTAAAAATTTTGAATGAATACTTTTCTCCCAGGATTTTCTTTTCTTTGACTGGTGATTTGTATTGAGGGAAAAAAAAATCTGACAGTTTCTGGAGAATCTATAATTTTCTTGCATATTTTGTTTCTGCCTGAATTAGGATTGGATTGAAGATAACAAAGTGACTTTTTGTAAATGGAATTGTACGGTGAATCAATGAGATTATAAATAAATATTATTCATCATTGGCTGTGCACTCATTAATTCAATTTTAAAATTTTTGGCTTGATTATATATAAAATTATTAGATTGATAATTGTTTAATTATTAGATTGATATATATTATATTGAAAATTAATTTTCATTTAATATCCTAAATAATTATTTAAAATAGAAATATAATAACAGTATGCATGTTTTACTATTATTTTAATCTCATACAAAGCAAAAAATATGTTTTTCAAGTAAAGACAAATAGCTTTTAAATGTAAATTTTTTTATATTTTTTTTATTTATTTTTCTTCAGATAAATGATAATTTTTTTAGTTTACTTCTGATTTATTCTTCGCTATTTTTCGTATATTATTCGTATATTATTGGTTTTATTTTTTTGTATATTATTTGTTTACTTTTGGTTTTACTTTTCGTATATTATTCGTATATTATTGATTTTATCAATAATGTTGTAAGCCTGAGTGGAAGTCTCTCTACAAGCAATCTTGTTCTCTGTATGTTTTTATATTATTCGTATATTATTGGTATGTTATTGATTTTATTTTTTGTATATTATTTGTTTACTTTTGGTTTTACTTTTCATATATTATTGGTATATTATTTGTATATTATTGGTTTTATCAATAATGTTGTAAGCCTGAGTGGAAGTTTCTCTGCAAACAATCTTGTTCTTTGTATTTTCGTATATTATTAGTATATTATTCATATATTATTGGTATATTATTCATTTAATTTTATTTTATGTATATTATTTGTTTACTTTTGGTTTTATTTTTCGTATATTATTGGTATATTATTCGTATATTATTCATTTTATTTTATGTATATTATTTGTTTACTTTTGGTTTTATTTTTTGTATATTATTGATTTTTACTTTTAGTTTATTTTATGTATAGTATTGGTTTACTTTTGTATATTATTAGTTTACTTTAGTTTTTTTCGTATATTATTGGTTTATTTTTTGTATATTTTTAGTTTATATTCCGTATATCAAGACAATATCTTATACTTTTATTTAGCTTCACAAATAAATACTAAACAGTCTCATTATATTTTTTCAATTCTCTATATATCCAATGATATTTATTTTTGAATAAAAATAATGTATTATAACTTGAATACAAGTATTAACTACCACTTGTTTTTTCAAAAATGTACTTAATATTTCAGTTTCATTCAATTTTGAATATTTTTAGTTTATCTTTAGTTTATATTATTTATATGAAACAATTCATATATATAATTAAAGTCATTTTTTATATATATACAAAATTTTTATAAACCATATCTCTTAAATACAATATATACTATATAAAAGAAGGAAAATAAAAATTTGAAAATAAAAATGACGGTAAAACATAAATAAATTATGTAAAAATAAAAAAAGAAGAGAAGGAAGAAGAAAAAGAAAAAATTAAAATTAAAAAAAAAAGTAGAGAGAAAAAAAATTAGATGAGGAGAATAAATAAAAAAATAAAAAATAGAGAAATAAAAATAAAAATGGAAGAAAGAATTAAAAATAAGAAAAAATAAAATAAAATAAAATAGTTCATGTATGTCTGGTGTGATCATAAATTTGTTAGGTGCATAAGATAAGTAAATGTCTAAATTTGTTACATCTATTTAATCAACACATCATATGTTTTTTTGCGTGACTATAAATATTTTGGCACAGAGCGCATTGAATTATTTTGTATTGGTAATGTGATGGCTTTGGGATAGTCTCACATAATAACAATATAGCTAATTCAATGATTAAAAAATGAGGAATAGGAAAAAGAAAAGAAAAAAAATAACAAAAAATAAAAAGAAAAGAAAAAATGAGGAATAGAAAAAAGAAAAGAAAAAAATAAAATAAGATAACAGACAAAAGAAATAATAATAATAATAATAATAATAATAAT
>CATIWO010563520.1:0-19151 GCA_949673435.1 Macaranga tanarius | reverse complement strand
ATATAATATGCAAAGAAGGATCAAGATCATTAGTGGTTAAATAAGCCCCTTTGCATATCAATACAAACATAAGCTTATTTGTATGATAAGCATGTTTAATCTCACTTTCCCTAACTAGAAAACTCTCTACTCTTTTTTTTTCTCTCTTTAGGCCAAATACTCAACTCTGTTTGCTCACTCTCTTTTTGTTCACTCTTGCTTTTTCCACTCTCTAACTCACTCTTTTTACACTCTGAATTTTTCACTTTTTTGGCCTCTTTCCTCTCACTCTCTAATTTATATTGATCTTCATAAACTTGCTTTGGAGATAAGGGGGTAAGTGTAATCTTTCTTCCCTCCTTCTCAAAAGAGTATCTATTAAGAAATCCATTATGAATAGCCCTTCTATCAAATTGCCATGGTCACCTAAGTAATAGATGACCCGCATTCATTGGTACAACATCATAAAGAACTTCATCAGAATACTTACCAATGGTAAAAGAAATAATAACATGCTTATTTACCTTCACCTCACCACAATCACTAAACCATTGTAGTCTATATGGTCATAGATGTAGAATGGTAGACAACCCCAATTTCTCCACTATGGTAAGACTAGCTACATTAGTGCAAATCCCACCATCAATAATGATATTGCACACATGTCCTTATAATAAAAACCTTATATGAAAGATATTATCTCTTTGTTGTTCAGTTTCATCCTCTTTGATTTGGACACTAAGTGCATGCCTAGTTACTAAGATTTCTCCATGAACGGGCTCTTCAAAGTCCTCATCACTACAATCCTCCAATTTAGGCATCTCTTCAGTATTGCCTCCTTCACTATCTGTCTCGACCTCTCCATATCCTTTCATGATCATAGTCCTTTTGTTAGGATATTGAGATGAGATATGACGATGTCCTAGGCATTTGAAACACCTGATGTCTTAAATTTTGCCTTTTGGTGCATCACCTTGCGTAGCTTCTTTAGGGTCTGAATCCTTTTTACTCTTTACGTCAACAACAAAAGCTTCATTGTCCCCTTTTGTATCCTTCTTCCAAGCAGAATTCCAATTAAATTTAGGCTTAGAAAATGGTTTAGATTCATACCTTTCTCCTTGCCCATGAAGTTATTTTTCCACTTTAATGGCAATGTGCACAAGCTCCTCTATCTCTACATAATGTTGCAAATCAACAAGGTTAGATATGTCCTTATTTAGGCAAGCCAAGAACCTAGCCATTGTAGTCTCTCTATCCTCTTCCAAATTAGCCCTAGTGATGAGCATCTCCATCTCCTTGTAGTAGTCCTCAACACATCTTGTTCCTTGTTTCAAGGTTTGGAGTTTTTGATGCAACTCTCGACAATAGTGCCTTGGAATAAAACACTTCCTCATGACACTCTTCAAATCATGCCATATGTCAATTGCATGCTCCAAATTGTGCCTTCTAGCTACTACTAATTGATCCCACCAAATGATTGCATAATCATAAAATTGGGTGACAACCAGTTTCACCTTCTTTTCCTCAGAGAAATTATGGCAATCAAAGATGAGTTACACACATTTTTCCCACTCCAAGTAGGATTCTGGATCAGTTTTCCCTTGGAAAGTTAGAATCTTCAATTTAATACTGCCAAAATTTCTATCAATATCATTGGCTACCACTTATTATACACGGCCTCTCCTTAGTCTAGCCATGCTATGTCCTCCTCTAATGCCTCTCCCATAGGTGTGAGTATCATCATCATTATAGCCAATTTCCTCTTCTTCAACAAATCCTTCAAAGTCTTCCTCACGGTTCTCCCTAGTCCTTTATGCCATGGACCTTCAATTGGTGGAGTCCTATGGTCAATAGCCTCCATTCTCATGCTCATCTTTTTGAGTTGGTCATTGATTTCCAAGAAAGCCTTTTGTACCCTCTCAAACTCTATAGCTTATGGATTGTTAGGAGCTTTGTTTTTGGGACTACTTGATGACATTACTGCAATGTAAGGTTAATGACAAGAAAATATGGTAATATGGCCTCACTACACTCCCTCACATGTTTACTCTCAATAGATGTAGGGGGTCACTCGTATTTACACTCAATTTGATTTAATTGCACAAGGGCCTCATACCTCTCAAGCTTGTTCCTTTATGTTCTTAATCAAATCAAACCAAATAACTCAAAAGAATGCAACCAAAGTGAAATTCAAAAAAATTGAAACTTAAAATTTAGTTAGATGCAAAACAGTTTTAATAAGAAAATCAAACAAAGAATACAACAATTAATGAAATTAGGAACTAAAAAATAACGAAAAACTCGAAAAGAATGCAAAGATGAATGAAAAGAAATAAATCTAGATGCAAAAAAAATGTCAAGAATAGAAGGTCAAAGTCAAATAATCAAATAACTAAGTTTGACCTTTGAATTTAGTCAAAGGAATAAATTTGACTTTTAATTAGAGTCAAAATAGATGTTGGAATCCTTAAATAATATGGACTTTGAGTTATCCTTTTAGATTAGGATAAAAAAAAACCAAATCCTTTAAATGATAAGACTTCTACTTATCCATAACTCTTAGTTTCCAAGATAAGATAAGATATCTATATAAGATAAGCTTTTTATCCTCTTTTGATTAGGATAGGCTTTGTTTTCTTTCAACCTTAAGGAAAAATTAAATGGCCGAATTTTTATTTTTTTTCCTTTTTTTTTTAACTAATGGCCGAAACTAGATAATGAACAATGGAAAATAAAGATGATGCAGTTTATGGATAAGCAAAGATGAACACAAAGAATGATGAATGAATTTTGAGTAGAAGACAATACACAAAGATGATAAAGAACTTAAAGAAAACAAAATAAATGGAAGATAACACAAAGGTGAAAAATAGAAACAAAAGAACAAACACAAATAAGATACGTAACCTGATTTCTTGAGCTAAAGCTCTGATACCAAATGTTAGAGAAACCTTCAAAAATAACATACACCAACCCTTTGATTATGTGGACCTGTGTATCACTAACTTGAAAACCCCTTTAACAACCCAACACCATGCCCAAGGAATGCCAAGAATAGGTTGTAAGACGATCTTTGCAATTAGAACTTAAAGAAACTAAACTTTAAATTCCAATTGTTTGAATGCCACAAAGGTGGATCACTTCCTTTGATAAGTTCGGGTTGTATTCAAAAAAGAACACTAGAATGTACTTAATATGGTTTGAATAAAAATTCTATATCTTTTATTAATAAAATTTGTGCATCCTTATATAAGGATGTAAAACAAGCTAAATAAGTGTTCTAAACACACTAAACTTCCTTAAAGAAGTAGGATTCTCTAATGTAACAAACATCCTACTTAAAACAAACTCTAAAACCCTTAAACTACTAGGAAACTAATATAAAAAGACAAATAAATAAGTTTTTAAGTAAACTAAGATAAACTAAGGCCCAAAACATAATAAGCCCAAACTTAAAACAAAGTACATAACGAAATGTCTTATTTGGCCCATATGTGTCTATTCAGCCTCAACACTAATTTGGACTTGAAATACATTAAATAAAGCCCAATTTCCTTGGTCCAAATATTGATCCAAGGCCTTGTATTATTGGTCTTTATATCCAACCCATTTGTCTCTCATAAAGCCTTCTAAAGCCTCTTTGAACCTCTTAGCCCTTGATCTTGTTATTGGGCCTTAAGGCAGATCCAATGCATCAATTGATCTTGGAATTGAATGCCTATGTTGTTGTCCATCACCATTCGGCCTTAATCTCCCTTTTAACCTAAATCCATCATCATGTCCATGCTCTCTATGTATTCGGTCCATATCAGTATTGTTTGTTGCTTTTAAAATGTTGTCCATGATGCATGTTTTTAGTTATGTAAATATTTTTGTGATGTGATCTTGGGCTAGATGAGATTTTAGTATTCAAACAAGAGTTTCATATGGTTAAAATTTTTTAAAATTCCACTCAATCCATTTGGTTACTATGAATCTCCCTTCAAGTGATATCAGAGCCTAAATCACAAGTTTTACATGCTAAAAATCATGATAATTGCAAGTGTTGTGATTATATTTGATGTTGTTTACAAGTATGGTGACTTAAAGGTGAAAAAATGGTAAAACAACCATTCAAGTTCGGCCTCTAGCCACTGAGGTGATGCCTCTGTGCCACTGAGGCACCACCTCAGTCGATAGAGGGTCACTGAGGTGCCTTCTTAGTGGCTAAGGTGCCTCCTAATCATACTGAGGCGCCCCAGTGCCAATTTCATCTGGACAGCATTGTTGAGTCATTTTTTGACTTGAAAATTGATATGACATGCAATAGTTGTATTTATTTGCCTAACATACATTTAAGGGTTGATCTTGGACTTAGATTACATCCTATAGTTTGTAATAATTAATTTTATTATTTTGGTATATAATTAAGTGTTAATTACATAGAATAAGATGTGATATTTGCCTTGGTATGCTAAGGATTGAATATAATCATAAGAGTTACGACTTGGAGCTTGAAGAGTTCAAGTTAGTGGCCCATTCATCCTTATGGTGGGTTGGAAATTCAAGGCTTGAAGATCTCATGGGTTAGGCCTATTTTATAACTTGTTTTAAGTTGTTAGAATAGGTTATTAGAAAGTCCATGATCATTCCCCATTTGTGCATTATCCATTTGCATGTGCAATGTATATATGTGATATGTATGTTGTGGTATGCTATATATGTATGTAATATATATATAGATGGATGATGGATACCATACAATATATGTATGAGATATATATGTTATCAATGGATGGCATGCAATGTATATATGAGATATATATCGTAAACTGATTAATGTACAAAATGAGACCTTAATTAAACACCCAAAAATCTTCCAATCAAATTTAGGTCTTGGCTCTCTATTGAAGCAATAACTTGCAAAGTCTTAGGCTTATCTACATCTGTTATGGATATATAGGGGTATGCATTCAAGCTAAAAAATCTTTATAGTGTTATTATTAAGCATGAGATGTTGTGGGTGTATGGATACACTATATGCTAAGAATGGTAAATAGGAGTACCTAAGGTGTGTAGTGTTTAAATCCATACATTTTACTAATTCAATGGTGTGGACCTAACTAATGCTAAAGGCTAAGAATGGCAATTAGGTGTACCTGAGGCCCGTAACATTAGGAGCTGGATTGATGGAACCTCACATGAGATGTGATGAATAAGAGTTGTTCACTTATTGAATGCTAATATTCTAATAATGGCAATTAGGCATACTTGAGGGATATTAGTAGTTCATTAAGAACTCCATCACCCACTAGAAATCCATCCAACAAAAATTTCTATTTCTTACTTGGAAGTATAGGATTCGCCAAGTTAGTGGGAGGCTATTATGATTAAAGTCTAAATCTAATGGTGATCATAATGACATACAACTAATCAATCTTGTTACCTTTTATAGAAATTGATAATATGAGACCATCAAACCCACTCTCCGTCATACTCCACAACAATAGGCTCATGGGGCCAAACTTTATTGATTGGTTAAGGAATCTAAAAGTTGTTTTAGCTTCTGAAAAAATACTATATGTATTGGAACAAAACCTTCATGCACCCTTTACGAAAATGCTTCTCAAGAGGAGCATGACACTTTTAAAAAATGGAAGGATGATAACATGCAAGCACATTTCATAATGTGGGCTTCTATAAGCTCAGAAATCCATTGGTAACATAAGAAGTACACTAGTACAAGGGAAATCCTACTTCACCTATAAGAGTTATTTGGTGAGCATAGTAGGACCACTAGATATGAGATATCAAAGTGGTTATTCCGTGCTAAGATGAAGGAAGGAAAGGAAGTAGGAGTCTATGTGAACTCTATGATTAGATTGATGGAGGAGCTAGAGAGTTTAGATTTCACTGTAGAATTCCATCTCTAAGTGGATTTGATCCTTCAATCCCTTCCTAAATATTTTGGGTAAACCATTGCAAACTTCCATATGAACAAGATAGAGTGTACACTTGCGAAGCTCCTGAATATACTTGTGATGGCCCAAAAGGCCATTCAAGGAAGCAAGGGGAAAGAGGTTGCTTTTATTGCTTCTTCTAGTATGACTAAGAAGAAGAGCAATAAGAAAAAAAACTAAGACAAGTGTTGTTAAGGCTATAGGAGGAATAGCTACGAATAAAGGGAAGGCTAAAGTGAAAGATGACAAAAGTAAGGGAAAGTGTTTCTATTGCGAAGGTGAAGAACATTGGAAGAGGAATTATCCTAAGTTCTTTGAGTCTCTGAAGATAAAAGGAAAGGGTAAGATGGAGAAGCTGAGACTTTCTCTAATTTATCTACTTTTAAATGTTCTAAGAGCTCATCTAATGCATGGGTATTGCATACCGGTGTAAGTTCTCACATTTGTTCATCCTTGCAGGATCTAGCAAATGAAAAAAGGTTAAGGCCTAATGAGGTGACCTTAAAGCTTGGAGATGGAGAAAGTGTTACAACCAAAGCTATAGGATTTACCTCTATTGATTTTTGTAATCATGTTTTATTATTGGAGGATGTATTATATGTACCTCATTCCTATACAAACATTATCTCTATCTCTAGTTTAACTAGTAGGGGATATGAATTCTATTTTGGTAGAGATGTATGTGACATTGATTTTGGAAATGAATTAGTAGGCATGGGTTATTTAATACATGGTTTATATTATATTGATAATATGTCCAATAACAATAGCCTACATGTTGTAAATACTTTGCTAATTGAAAATATCTTTAATTCTAAATATTTATGGCACTTGAGATTATGTCATATTACGGATGATAGGATCACAAAGTTGGAAAAGATGGGAATCTTGAGAAATCTTGAGTCCGTATCTAATTCAACTTGTGAGGTATATCTTTAAGGCCAGATGACTAGACTACTATTTATTAGACAAATGGAAAGGGCTAAGAATATATTAGAAATCGTATATAGTGATGTATGTCGACCATTTAGTGAAATGACTAGATGTGGTTTCTACTGTTTTATAACCTTTATAGATGATCTATCAAGGTATGGGAACTTGTTTCTTATGAAGAAAAAAAGTGAATCATTTGAAAAGTTCAAATAGTTTAAAGCCCAAGTAGAAAACCAAACCGAAAAAAGTATTAAAATTCTATAATCGGATCGAGGAGGTGAATACTTAAGTACGAAGTTCATTGAGTTCCTTAAAGAATATGGCATTGTATCATAACTTACACCACAGAGAACACCATAATTGAATAGTGTATCCGAGAGGTGAAATCGTACCTTATTAGATATAATATGCTCGATGATGAGCTACACTTATCTTTCTATTTCACTTTAAGGTTATACACTTCATACGACCTCCTATATCCTTAATCGTGTTCCATCTAAGTCCGTTTCTACTATACTATATAAGATACGGTATGGTAGGGCACCAAGTCTTAAGCATGTTAGGATTTGGGGATGTCCAGCCTTTATCAAAAAGCTAAAATCAAACAAGTTGGACATAAATTGATTAAAGGAAGGATTATTAAATATCTTAGAGATAGTTTAGGGTATTGCTTTTATCTTCCTGCTGAACAAATTATTGTTGTAAGCAGAGATACCATATTTTTTGAGAAAGAGTTTCTTAAAGACGATGGTAAAGGAAGGAAGATAATATTAGATAAGGAGTCATCTAAGAAAGCCCAATAAATTGATCAACCCCAAGGGCCTATTCCAATCGAAGTTATCATCACACTAACTCCTAAAAGAACTAGTAGGGTGTCTCGTCCACTAGAGAGATACAGTTTTCTCCATGATGTGCAAGAGTTGCATATTCATGAAGAAAGCAATTATGTTGATGATCCTACTACATATGAAGAAGCTTTATCAAATAAAGATTCTTTAAAATGGCATGAGGAAATGAAAGCTGAAATGGATTCCATGTATGCAAACCAAGTCTGGACACTTGTTGATCCTTTTGAAGGTATAGTATTTGTAGGATATAAATGGATCTCTAAGAGAAAGATTGATGCAGATGGGAAGGTTGATACCTATAAAGCTAGCCTTGTAGTGAAAGGGTTTCGCTAAAGGCAAAGGGTAGATTATGAGGAGACATTTTTGCTGGTAGACATACTTAAATCCATTCAGATTCTTCTTACTATAGTTGCACACTATGATTATAAGATTTGGTAAATGGATGTCAAAACCTCCTTCCTTAATGGTTATGTTGAGGAAGAGATTTTCATAGAGCAACCCAAGAGTTTTGAATCCAAAGATGGCTAAAAAGTGTAAGCTTAATAGATCAATTTATAGTCTAAAGTAAGCTTCAAGGAATTGGAATCATCATTTTGATGAGGAGATCCATTTTTATGGTTTTATTAAAAGTGAGGATGAGCCATGTGTTTATAAAAATGTTAGTGGGAGTCAACTCACTTTCCTAGTCTTGTATATGGATGACATTGTATTGATTAGTAATGATGTTGGTATGCTTACCTCTGTGAAGTTATGGTTGTTTAAGACCTTCTTAATGAAAGACTTAGGGGAAGCTACCTATATTCTAGGAATTCGAGTCTATAAAGATAAATTGAAAAGAATGATAGGCTTATCCCAAAGTCTTTACTTATAAAAAGTGTTGAAGAGGTTCAACATACTTGATTCCAAGAGAGGATTGTTACCATTTAGGCATGGTATCCACCTATCTAAGGCGATGTCACCCAAGACACCCGAGGAGATAGAGAAAATGGCCAAGGTTCCTTATGCTTTGGCTATAGGAAGCCTAATGTATGCCATATTATGTACTAGGACGGATATTGCTTATGTTGTTAGTATGACTAGCAGGTTTCAATCTAACCCAGGCTTGGAGCATTAGGTGGCAGTTAAGGCTATCCTTAAGTACTTAAAAAGGACTAAAGATTTAGTCTTGACTTATGGAGGAGGTGACTTACAGTATATAGGTTTCATGGAGTCTGACTTTCAGTCAGATGTAAATGATAGAAAGTCTATCTCCGGGTTTATGTTCATCTGTAATGGAGGTACAGTGAGCGGAAAGAGTTTCAAGCAGAGTATCACTACTGATTCCACTATAGAGGCCGAGTATCTGGTTGCATCCAATGCTGCTAAAGAAGTTGTTTGGATATGGAAGTTTATTACCAAACTAGGAGTTATTCCTTCCATTGAGTCAACAGTCCCTCTCTTCTGCTTTGGCAAAGGAACTGAGGTCTCACTAAAAATCCAAACACATAGAAAGGCACTATTATGTTATTAGAGAACTTATTGGAAAGGACAATGTGCTCATGCAAAAGATAGCTTCAGCCGATAATGTGGTTGATCCACTAACTAAAGCGCTCACTTAACTGCAGTTAGACTGACATCTTGAGAAGATGGGTCTTAAATATTATAGTGAATGGCGCTAGTATAAGTGGAAGATTGTTAGCATAGATGTGCCCTAGTGCTATTCTTGTATGATGACATTGTACTTTTATCCTGATTGGTAATAAAATATTATTCATTTAAATTAAGTATTATTGAATATTTACCTTTAGTATTATGTTAAATAAGCTTATTATCAATAGTTGATAATATGAGTGACAAACTCATTTAGTACATATACTATAAATATTCATAGTCGTTAAATTAATATAATGATAGTATTAATTAATTCTTAAACTATCACCTCTGTCTATTTTCCTTGATCGGTATGTGATATCGATAGTAGGAGGTAGTGAGTCTTATGCTACTTAATATGAGATATCAGAATAGACATGTAGATACTCATGTGATGGGTGGATTGAATTGTGACATAAGATTTATGATTGCTTGGAAATTCACTTTTGTCAACAGTTATAATCTTGGACATAATAGTGCATATGGTCCTTTAACTTGAGGCAACACGGTCATCCACATATGGTTGGTTAGAGTTTGTTACCACTTACATACTTGTGCTAGCAATGTATGAGTATATGGCATGTGGTGACTCTAGTCGGTTATATATAGAGATGAGTGATCAGCCAATATAGAATTCATTACTTGGAGTGAACCGGGATAAGATCCCATGCTATCTAAGTTATTCTTGATGAATAAATACCTGACCATGTCAAACTCAACTTACCCAAAAAGTATTTCGGTGCTAGAAAAGAGTTTCTAGTAGTAGTTATATTTTATCAAAAATTGAATTGAAGATGAGGTCATATGATTGAGGCAATTAGAGTTTGATTAAATCATTACTCTAGTTGATATCGAGATCTTGTAATGAAGGAACATTTAGTGTATGGTAATTTTGTTCTATATTTCTTATGGATCTATGAAAATATTTATTTTTAATTGGGTAGTCGTGACAACTATGCTAAGGGTCACTCACGACTTATGAGAACTAAATATGATCAATTGAAATTTTCACATTTAGCATGGAAAGGTGTTTCCATAATATTAAGTGTTAATATTATTTTCTATTACCAATTAGACTTGAACCTAGTAAGTCACATACATAAGAGTTACAATAATGATGATAATTATTAATTTAATTATTAATTAAAGAGTTTAATTAATTAATTAAATTAATTGGATTGGATTTGTGCATGTGCGGGGATCTAGCATATTCCAAAATCTAAATTCAAAGGTTAGGACTAATTGTAACTAATTAAATATTAATTTGGACTTAATTTAATATGTGATATTAAGTTTAAGGACTAAATTAATATTCACCTCTAATTGTATAAATGGATATGGGCCATAAGATGGACCATGAAGATTAAATATGATGGATAAAATTTGGGCTTTATTTAAAGTAAAATGAGCCCATGAGTTATTTCAATTAGTTTGGTATATATACATGGGCCTTGTTTAAGAGTTAAACAAGCCCAAGACTTTAGCCCAACTCATTAAGAGTTAATGAAGCCAAAGGCTAAGATTATACTTTTAACCAAACTAATCCCACTTATTTAAAAAGCAAGGTCACCTAAGCAAAAAGCTATGCATGCATATAGTTAGAATGTGAGACACTCAAAGGCACGTATGCATGTAGCTTGAGTGTAAGACACTCAAACTAATATATACATGAAGCTTGAGTGTAAGACACTCAAGCTATTATTATATGCATGTTTTTAAGTTAGTGGATTTTGTAGAGACAAAAAACTAATGCACGTTAGATAGCCTTTTTTTTTTTATTTTTACACTATTGAGAGAAAAATAGAGAGAATTCTCAAGTATTGAGATATTGTCTTCTTCTTTCTTCTTCATTTAAGTGTAGAGAGTAACAAAATCACAAGTATTGTGAGCTCTAAAGCTAAAAGGTCATTATTGTACAAGAGTTGTATAAACATATATCCATCATTGACATCCATTGGAGGTTACTACAAAGTCTTACAAATTCAAGTTTGAAGGAGTTCTGGCAAGTATTTTAGGTCATCTTCAAGAAGAGAGGCTTGCGGGTAGTTTTTCACCATCCTTGAAATCTCATTAGAGAAACTTGTGTATTTCAACCTAGAGGCTTCACATTTGGGGAGCTTGGAGCTTGTAGATCACAACAACCTAAAACTTGTCAAGCATATGACACACTTTAGGAG
Organism: Macaranga tanarius; assembly: GCA_949673435.1. Lineage (NCBI taxonomy): Eukaryota > Viridiplantae > Streptophyta > Magnoliopsida > Malpighiales > Euphorbiaceae > Macaranga > Macaranga tanarius. The sequence goes on along the minus strand of CATIWO010563520.1, from coordinate 7,646 downwards.
TTTGTAGTTGTTATTAAACTCCTAGATTGTAGGACTTTTGGCTTATGGTGCTTTGTATTGTTTGTTGCTTTTAAAATATTGGCTATGATGCATGTTTTTAGTCATGTAAATATTTTTGTAATGTGATCTTGAGCTAGATGAGATTCTAATATTCATGCAAGAGTTACATGTGGTTAAATTTTTTTAAAATTCTACTTAATCCATTTGGTTACTATAAATCTCCCTTCAGAACCAATGGTGAAAAAAGAAAGAGCCTTTTATTATATATAATATAAAAAAATAAAAACCCCAATTCTCTATTTTTTTCTCAGAATTTGAATGATAAACACAACACAATACAACTTTGGTACCATTTCTCTTCTCTTCCATAATAATCTCTCTATATTTTTGTTTTAATATCAATTGTTGATTTTTAATTTGTAATATGATATTTTTTTTGCATGACCTGGTAGGATCTAAGGTTTACTTTATGGAATATATGTTTGTGCTATTTTAATTTTTTTAATTTTTTTAGTTACTTGGTGATGCCTTCTAAATGGATTTTGAAAGACCTCAAGGATCTCTAGAAGGATCCTCCTACTTCTCGCAACATAGGTACCAATCTAACAACAAAATTTTCAAGATCTGTCTTTAATTTACAATTTATTTTATTATTTTTTTGTGTGGGTTTTATACCTGATTCTTAATTTTTTCTTCTGTTTTGATTTGCATATTCAACTGGTGGGTATCATAATATATAAATGGTTATTATATTTGCAAGGAAGCATAAGCATATTTCAGTTTGGTTCATTTGCTATTTAAGTATTTGAAAACTTATATCAGTCTTAGTAATGATATGTCAGAGTGATAGAGAATTTGAGCAGTTTTGAGTAGTTGCATTGAATTGACGTGAAGCAAAGTAAAAAATAGTAGAGGATTCCAGTTAGAGAACACTCCAAAATATGGAAATTGCTTTAAATTTTAGTTAAAGATGGGGAGTGTGACAGTGTCTCTCGATTTATATTAGGTTAACAAAAAAAACCTTTAAAAAGGATATATAAGCATTGTTCTGTTTGGATTGCTTTGCTGGCTAGGAGTTTTTTGTTGTTTTTTAGTTCAATTTGTTGGTTTACTTAGTGCAATAAAAACTACTATTTGTTCTTTCCATGAAATTTGGCAAAATTAAAAGTACAGGAGGTAAAGTGATAAATTCACGTAAGTACATATGTCTACTGATGTATTATGACTAAAAGAAACTAAAAAGAAAGAAAAAAAACTAAAATTTGTTGCAAATTAATACCTCAACATATTTATAGCCTATTATATAAATACTTGTACTTGCATAAATTTGCCACTTTACCCTATGAACTTGCATAAATTTACCATTTCATCACTATGTGTATACTGACGTGTCATCCTATGTGTCTTGCCAACAATGCATAAAGTGGTCTATAAATTATGATTTAGGCGAGTTAGGGTGTTCAAATAACAAAAGTGAAAGTAGAGATGTTAAAATGACAAAAACTATTAAGTTCAGGGAATAGCATATGTATTGTATTTTTTTTAACATTTTTTGCAGTCTTGAAAGCTATATATAAACTCATTTTATAATTAATAGCAAAAATAAAAACTTTAATAGCACCAAAAAAAAAAAAAGAATCCTAATATTGTTGTTTTTGGACGTTTACGTGATATGAGATTTTGATTTTTAATTTTTTTTTAATCTTAAAATCAGTCCTTGGTTGTATCAAGATGTCTTCATTATCTCCATTGTTTCTGCCTCATATAAGCTTCTTTAAAAAATTTAATTTATTGTAAAATAATTTAAGTTAAAAATTATTAGAAAGAAAAAAAATTCTGAAATTTCACTTATTCAAAAATTAGTATTGTATAAAAATATTTTCTTTTGTATATTGACAAAAATAAAAATCTATATGTAGAAAAATTGTACAACTAATTACATATCATTTTGTACATTTAATTACATAGCATTTAACAAAATAAGAAGAAAATAATATTTTTGTACTAAATTTACTTTTAAAAATTAAATTTATTCAAATTTATAGATAAAAAAATTCTAGCTTAAAAATTTGTTATGAAATATATTAAGAAGATAAAATAAATAATAAATGGTTAAGGAATTAAGAAAAAAAAGAAAATTTTTTTCAATGTTATTTCTTAGTGAAAATTTTGTCGAGAAATTTTCTTTTGAAAAGAAAACACTGTTTGCTTCATAAATTAAATTTCAAATGTTAAATTTTTAATATATAAATTTGAATATTAAACATATTATATTATTTTTCTTTCATCATTTGCTTTTTATATTGGTTGTTTAGTCATCCTGCAGTAAAATGCGGATAATTTTTCTAGTTATATATAGAATCAATCTCTTCTAATTGATTTATATTTAAGTATATATTTTTGATATAGACTCCAAGATAATTTATCAAATAAATATTGATTAAGGACTTAACTTTTAGTAGGGAATGAATTATATCACTGTTGATCATTATTTTTCTAACATAAGTAGTTTAAAAAAATAAAAAAGCCATCTACATTAAAAATTTTAAAATTAATCTATTTATTTATTTTATCTTAAATTATTAATAATAAAATAGGATATTTTATTGTCTTTTACATTTGAATATAAATAAAAACAAAAGGCGTTTGTTGTAAAATATAAAATAAGTGTTATAAATAGAATAGGGAGGAGTGTTTGTGGTGGAATATAAAAGAAGTGTAGATAAGTTAGGAATAAAATATTTTATAATATTTTATAAAATGAAAAATATATTAAAAAATGATCAAAACACTAATTAAAAATTTAGTAATATAGAGTTATAAAAAAGCAGACACACATGAGCATATGTGAGGGTTATTATTTTTAAGGTAAAGATTTGAAAACTTTTCCTTTAAGTTCACATGCTACCTCTAAAGCATCAAGCAAACATGCAAGAGATTTAATTAAGAACCAGAACAATTGAACTACCTACAAAAGAAAAAAAATTTCTTTTGAAGATGTAAAAAAGTAGAGTATAATAAAAAAGATGAGTTACATAATATTTTAACTATCAAATAAAACCACATACCATGTAGAAATATTTGCATAATTTCTAAAAGCATAATTCGCAGAACTATACCTCCGATTTTCATCCAGCAGGCATGTAAACGTTGCAGCTCATTTACCACAAAACCATCTACAATAATGTCAATATAATCAATCAATATGAGCACAAGTCCTAACTTACTAGAAGAATTAAGTACCTAGCAGGAGTAAGAACACAAATATGTCATATTATTTGAACATTGACTACATTTGTTAAGTTAGAACTATTCTAAAATAGTAGTAAAAAATTCAAACATGAAGAAATGATACTCATTTAAGTATTTTCAAATAAATTTCAAAGTGAGAAGATCATGTTTACATCATCTTTAAGGTTGTCACCAACTGATATGGGTGCTCCACCATCTTAGCTCCAGCTAAGCATTCCAAGTCTGCAAGAATCAGAAATAAAGAACTAGAGGGCCTGGGATGTCTCAAGGCCCCTCCGACGATCAAGTTAGTAAAATTTATGAGTAGGAAGTGCAATGAGCTATATGAGGGATGTTTGTGAGAATGAGAGAAAATGGAGTTGTCTCTATTAAATGTGGTTTCTGGAGCATGGTATTCAGAGTGAAAATCGAAGAAGAAGAAGAAGTAAAAAATGAATGAAAGTGAGTGAAGTTGGAGAGTTACTTTACCACCATTATTTCTCAATTTTATATAGTGAGAAGTGTACTTGAGAGAGAAGAAATGGAGGCCACCTTTTTAGAGCACTTGATTATTTTATAGCTGGCGGGTTGGTGGCATAAAAAATGATGTGACAAGTGACAGCCGCATTTAATGCAAAGCAGAGGGGAAGTAGGCTGCGAGTTTCCTGAGATGAATTATCCTGTGTGGAGTTCCTGTTTACCTGAGCAGGTCAAGTTTAATCAGCACTCGGGCATAAGCCCGACTTGGACTGTTGACAAGTCAAACGACCATGAAGGGTCCCACCGAAGAGATTTGCAGACCCTTATCTTATATGTGGCAGTTTCTAATTGGTCAGGTATTTTTGTGTATCATCAGTAGTCCCCCTACTCTGAGTCTAGAATGTTCTAGACAAAAGAGTATGAATATGTAATTCTTTCTCAATACTTCTTGTTCAGGCAATGCTTCTCCTTTGCAGGATATTAGGGTCCAAATTTTGTTTCTTCTCTTTGGGAAGATTTATTCTTTAGAGTCCAGGAATGTTCCTAGGACCTAGATGCTAGACGCCTCATTGGGGAGGAATAGTTGTATCCAAGCAGGATATATATATATATATAGGAAGTCCATGGGGACATGCCTTTTGAGTTTAATTGATTCTCCTTAAGGAGTGTCTTCTTGGAGAGGATATTTATACCACAAGTCATTAGGGATATGGGACTCTCACTTATGGAAAGATTTTGACTTCTAAATTTAATTAATTCTCGGTAGGGAGAGCCTCCTTGTGGAGGTTGATTGGTTCCTGGGGAGGATTTGTATTTCTTAAATCCTTATGGCATAGATTCTTACTTTTGGAGAGTGCCTCACTTTTTGAGGGCTGATTTAGAAGTTGAAGGGTTTGATCTCTTTATGTTTTGGAGTCTACCTTCCATGTGGGATTCTGAAGCGGCTTCCCCTTGAGGGGAGATTGTAATTCCTAAGTAGACATTTCTATTGGGGAAATGTCACTCCCATGTGGGAGTTGGAAATTCCTGAGTAGGAATATCCCGTATAAAAATTCTTACGGAGGAATTTTTCTCCCATTAGGGAGTTTGATATCTTCAAATGAGAATTATCTGTATAGGACCATTATTCTCATAGATAAGTTAGAGATTCCGGAGTGGACCTTTCTTTAAACAAGATTCGGCTCCTTTGGGGGAGACTCAAGTCTTTGACAGGGAATTTTCTGTGGAGCAACTTTGCTCTATTGGGGGAGAATTAGATCTTCTATTGAATTTCTTCAAGTTTTGTTCCCTTAAAGGAGATCTTCAAGCTTTTTCCCTCCGAGGAGATCTTCAAGCTTTTTTCCCTCCGAGGAGATTTTTAACTTTTTTTCCTCTGAGGAGATCTTCAAGCTTTTTTCCCTCCGAGGAGATCTTCAGGCTTTTTTCCTCCAAGGTTATCTTCAAGCTTTTTTCCTCCGAGGTTATCTTCAAGCTTTAACAGGGATTTTTCCTGTGAAGCTCCTATAGGGGATGCTGATCTTCCTGACAGGGAATTTTGCTCCCATGGAGAGGCTGATTCTTCGAATGAAAATTTCTTGTAGGGAGAATTTCTTTGAATGAGAATTTCTTATAATTAAAATATTTCTCCTGTGCAGGAGTTGACGATGCCTGAGCAGGAGTTCTCCGTAGAGGATTTTCTTGTAGGAATTTTTCATGGATGATTTTTTTTTCAAGGGGAGTTCATCATTTGATTCATCAATAATTGTTTTTGTATCTGGGTAGGATGAAAAATCTTTCTGCTTCTTTTTATTGCTCTTCGATCCAGACACAATGTCGACACCATAAGTAACTTTAGTAATTTGAGCCTTTGGAAGAATGCACCATGTAGGTATTTTTGTCCTGTTCATTTTCAGGATAATGATCAGTCTCTGAGGTGTATAATTAGGAGATGACCCTTCATGCTGCTGACTTTTACTCATCTGGATGGTATGATTTCCTAGATATGGTTCGGAGGCATTTTCCTGACAAGGATTTCTCATACTTCAATGTTGTTGGAGGGGATTCGACAAGTCACCTAGAAGGAGACGCCCCCGGTCAGGACAAAGTAACTCCCAGTACTCCTCTCGGTGTGGTGATAGGTGGTGATCTCGAGAAAGTTACTGATTCTGTAAAAGAGGCAGGGAGGAGGCTGGAAGGGCCTGGTGGATCCGAAGAGAAGAGGGGTCCCTCTAAGCCCGTTGCTGAGAGCATTGAGAATCAGCCCGACTCTTCTACTGGGGGGAAAACCTGACTGGCCTTCCTTATGCCTTTGACTCAAATGCTTTTGATCAATGCCTAACATCTTCAAGGCATTAGATTTAGTAATAATACAAAACAATCTGACTGTTATACCTAATCTTTTGGCTTTGTTCATAATGTTTGAATAATATACTTTATTCATATTTTGTTATTTATTTTATTTTTTGACTGGAACCTTTTTCCCAATTTGTCGGTGAGGCGTGTGCCAAATGTATGTTTGAATGGTTTTCCCCACTCTACGGGGAAGGCATGTGCCAGATATATGTTTGAATAATTTCCCCCCACTCTACGGGGATGGCATGTGCCAGATATATGTTTAAATAATTCCTGCGCAGGTTCTCCATGGGGAGATATGGTTTGGTTGTGTTCGCCTTTTTCTCTAGGTGTAAGTTGTGTTCGCCTTTTTCTCTAGGCGTAAGTGGGTCGAATGCATTCTGTGATGGGGCACTTCACCTTTGGAAGTGTTCCCTCTTTGTTGAGGGAAAATGATAAACAACGACATTAGATGTCTTCCTTTCCTCTCCACTCTTCTCTCTCTTTTTTCTCTCTTTTTTTTCTCTCACTCTCTTTTTTTTTAGGAAGGGCTGTTCTGTGGGGAGTGTTCCCCTAAGGTATTCCTATGAGGAATAGTTACGATTAGTCCTTCGAAGTTTTTTGAAACACTTTCATGCTCAGGGAGAAATAGTTCACCGTGTAAACACCTTCCTGCTAAACATACTTCTTCAACATAACCCATAAGAGTAACAGGATTGTCACGTCCATCTTGTTAAGATAGAGTTATTAAGCCAGGTTTGGGATATTCCTTCCAAGGTGGTAAAGAATATTCCGTATAGGACAACACCTAGCTGAAGATGCAATTCTATAATTTCAAACCTTTTATCCCATTCCCCTATTCCAAAAGCTTCCTAACATCATCCTTTATCTAGCCTCCTCAGGGGATAAGTGCCGAAGTAGTGACATATGATACCCCCTCTTATACAATTTTCCATTTTGAATGACAAATCTAGATGCCCTGAGGGACAGTTTAAAAGCTTCTTTTAGGTCTGACGGCAGTTCTCTGTCTTCCAGGTATTTCATCAATCCAGCAAGGTGCATTCTGAATAGGATAGATCTATGAAGAGTAGGTCTCCTTAGCTTTGGAAATGCTAGGGGTAGACAGTACTTCTATATGGGTATCACCAGACAGGAATTCCTCTATGGTTGTAGCTATTTTGTTGAGAGAATATGCTTGGGAATTATCCACTCGGGGGATTTGCATGATGCGCACATGGATTTTCCTCTGCTTGAATTTATTCAGGATTTCCTTTACCCAATACAGGTATGGTGCCATCATCTCATCTTTTGCTTCAAATACCCCTGTGATCTGATTTATGGTGAGCTGAGAATCACTGTACACTTTTAAATCCGAGACTCCCATAGCTTCCACCAATTTAAGGCCGCTGATGATTGCTTCATATTCTAATGTGTTATTTGAGGCCGGGAAAGCAAACTTCAAAGCGTGTTTGACCAGGAAACTTTGTGGGCCTTTCAATACTATCCCTACTCCCGGTCCTCCTGAACAAGCAGAGCCATCCACATACAAGTCCCATTCATAGGCGTCTCCTGTGGAATAGCTTGACAAAGGATCTGGAGTCCTCTTTTGCTAATTCTCATCTCCA
>CATIWO010563321.1:0-18915 GCA_949673435.1 Macaranga tanarius | reverse complement strand
TTATCTGGTTATTTCTTTGCATTCACTACACCATTCACATACTGTGCACACAGTCCCGAATAACCCGATAATAGTTGTTGCTTTGCTGCCTGTATTTTATTCAAACCTGGTAGTAGAGTATATAGCTATGATCACTCACAGTGCGTACGATTGAGTACGTCGTTTGGACCCTTGAGTGGGGAGACGGAAAAAGAGTATATCGAAGCTGTGGGAGCTTTTATCCGTACCAAAGACTCAGCTCATGTAAATGCCCCTAACAACTACCTTTAAGTTCTCCCTTGATGCATGTGTTTTATGCCATATAGCAGTTCTTTCATAAAGCCTAGGCCCAATATTGATGGATCATTTTAGTTTGGGCTTATGTCCTTCTATTTTGGCCCGTTGTGTTGGACTTTGGTTTTATGGAAAAAAATACTACCTATTTGATGCCATATAGTAATCTTGTCTATAAAGTCCAAGCCTAATAAGGGTGGATCATATTTATAAAAGATCTTTTTTCTTAATATCCATAATGTTGGACTTTGGCTTTATGAACAAAATATACTACCAACGTCTTGAGAGATATATATGAACGTCAGTTTTATTATTCCCCGTTGATAATTAAAATCCAGGCCAAAAATTCTAAGTAAGAGACTTACCATGAACACGTGTGTGGGAGAAATAAGGTTGGAAGGCTGCGTTGTGAGACCATAAATGTGTATGTTTATGTGTTTGTAAGAAAAAAACTAACTAAAAATCATCTGCATATCATGTATACACGTCATGCATATTTCTAACCCCTTGTTTTGCAGACATAGATCCTACACCTCTTGTTTGGATGCGCACCAATGACGGTCGTCTAGTCAGATCCACACCACCAATTCAAGCCGGACAACTTTGATATGGAAGCTTTCAAGAGACTGTTGAAAGAAGAAATTACTGCTGATACCCGTAACATAATTCGGGAAGTAATGAGAGAAATGCTTCAGACTGCTAGGCAGAAACAACCAATAGATCTGGAAGAGGATGATGTAGTCGTCGGGAAAACTAGGGACCGAGAGAGGGATGATGATTTGGAGACTGTACTGGCTGACCCTCCAAAAAAAGAGTTTCAACTAGTTGCGGACCTTGAAAAATCTGAATAGGCTAAGGAAATGGATAAGGTCAAATCCTAAATGCAACTCCTGATGAAAGAAAAGGGAATTGATGCTGCTATGGATTATGGTGACTTGGACTTTGATGATAAAGACTCTCTGCCTAAAAAGTTCAAGTTTCTTAAAATGAAGAAGTACTCAGGTACTGAAGATCCACACCTACATTTGAAGCAATATGTGACTCATATGAAGACCACCGAGCTAACCAAAGCTTAAATTATGAAATAGTTCCCTTTGTCTCTGGAAGGTACACCAATCCGCTGGTACTATTCATTGGAGCCTCATGTACAAGCGGACTGGAAAGAGTTATGTGCAGCTTTTGCCAAACAATATGGGTTGAACTCTCAGCTCGAGGTATCCTTGAAAGATCTGCAAAACACCAAGCAGAAGTTCAATGAGACCTTTACGGATTACTTAACTAGATGGAGGGGGAAGTTATCCCAAATGAGACATTGGCCGGTCGAGGCTGACCAACTTGTGATTGCTATCGAGGGGTGTACTCCTCAGCTTGCTAGGAAATTGAAAGATTTGGGAATCCAAAACTTTGAAGAGCTATACTGGTTTGGGGTGCAGAAATAGGGAGATGTGGCTCAAGAGAGAAGGACCTTCAGTAGAAGAACCAGGGGCAAAGAGGGATCCGACAGTGGCAATGTTCAAATTAATGCTATCAGTCAACCCCGTAAGTTTTCTAACCTTGGGAGACCCCTCTCCAAAGTTCTCGAGAAACTTCTCGAGAAAAGACTTCTCCAGCCTCTACCACCCAGAAATGCCCTACCAAATGCTAATCCTAAACTATATTATAAATACTACCAAATGATCGGCCATGACACTGACTAATGCGCCCGCCTTAAACACGAAATCCAAGACCTCATTGATTCGGGAAAGATTGTTGACCCTGAATCTAAAAAGCCAAATACCTAAAATAATCCTCTACCTAACTACCGAAATGTCCTACCACCCAACCAACATGTTTTAATGATCGACACTGGTTTAACTGAAGAGCAAGTGTTGAATTCTTTTGTCGACCTTGAACCTGCCTTATCTACCCAACCCACCATCAGCTTTGAGAGGGGTTTGACCGTGAACATGATGGATATCTGGTCTTCTGATGACGAAGGAACTAATGAAAAGGTAGATGTTTGGGAAGGTGAAAGAGAATGGGTAGTTGAGCATATGGCTTCCGCTGCACAAGAGGAAAAGGGGAAAGAAGAAAAGCCTGTCATGAAAGAGGAAGTGAAAACTGAACCAGAAAGGGAAGACATTAAGAAAGAACAGCCTAAGAAGACGGTTGCAAGCATTTGGGAGTTGCTCATGCAGTTAAAGATTCATCGAGATGCTGTAGTCCAAGCACTTCATGAGAGGAAGGTTCCAGTTGGCACGACTCCGGAATAGTTAGCAAGCTCTTTGATGCAAAAGCCCGAGGGAGCTATTGTTTTCACTGACAAAGACCTACCATTGGAAGGGAGAGATCATTACCGGACTTTGTTCATTAAGGCTGAGATTAAGGGGAAGATGAATTGCTGTGTAATAGTAGACAATGGGTCAGCCATTAATGTTTGCCCTTTAAAGATCTTGCCCCGACTTGGATTGAGTACTGCTGACCTATAACCTACTGATGTGATAATCAAAGCCTATGATGATACTAAAAGGTCTGTAGTTGGCACATTTAGAACCTTAGTCAAGACTGGACCTATCGAGGCTTGGGTCACACTCTATGTGATTGACATTCCAGTCACTTTTGCTGTTCTCCTAGGAAGGCCTTGGTTCCACCCTCTAGGAGGTATCCCCTCTACTGTTCACTAAAAGATCAAATTACCCCATGAGGGGAAGATTGTTACTATTCATACTGAGACCGAGGCAGCTGTTGCAGCCCTGAAATTGGCTCCCAAGGAAATCCCTTTGAATCCGGGTTTTAAAGTTTGCATGATTTATGAGGACTCTATGGAGGAGAAAGTGCTAAACATTCTGAACGGGATGAATTTCATGCTGGGACTTGAATTGGGTAAGAATCAGACTGCGCCACCGGAATTTATGGAAGCTAAGTTATAGATTTTGAGGCACGGTTTGGGTTATTATGGAGAAAAGGATGGTCCTGACAGTGAAGAGAAATGGTCACTCTGGGAGAGGTTTGTTCAAGAAGGCAATTATCAGCCTTATAAGGATAAGCCAGAACCACTGCTGCTGAATAGGAGGAAGGTCCCTGGTTTTGAGATTTTTATGGATTATTTGACTAGGGAAGATGTTATGGAACATGGGGCATCTGAGGAGCTGATATTGGATGAGGAGGTTGCTATTATTGCTGCTGAGGACACTTCTAGTGTTGGGAAGAAGGTTGACAAAGGAAAAGGGATTGCTGAAGAGGGAAAAAAGGATGCTGTTGGAGATACTGTTTTGAGTGAAGATGTGGCTGTGGATCTAGAAGCCTTTGTTCAGAACTCTTTTGTTGATTCTTATGCTGATGACTTTGATGTTTCTTTTGCTAGTTTGTTTGTCATTGATGATTTATTTTTCTCCAAGTTTGATGCAATGAAATATGAATTTGCTTACTTGTGTGATGTCTTACCCAATGGTTATGCTCGTTGTGATGATCATTTCATGCATATATTTAACATTAATTCAGTACAAACTAAAACATTTAATTTAGGTACAATTGAAAATCCTAAAAATATATTAATTGCTTCTGATTTAACTCCTGATGAGAGAGAAAAAATGAAATAAATATTAATAAAAAGGAAGAAAGTATTCGCTTGGGGTTATAAGGATATGCCCGGGATAGATCGAGAGATAGTGGAGTACAAAATCCCAACATACACCCATGTTGTGCCAGTCAAACAGAAAATGAGAAGGTTAAGACCAGAATGGGCCCTCCCAATCAAAGAAGAAGTGGAAAAGCAGTTAAAAGTGAAATTTCTCGAGGTTATGGATGATACGAAATGGCTTGTAAATATAGTTCCGGTACCGAAGAAGGATGGAAGAGTGCGAATGTGTGTGGATTATTGGGATTTGAACAAGGCTTGTCCAAAAGATAATTTTCCATTGCCACATATAGATACTCTAGTGGATAGTGCTGCATCTAGTGCAATGTATTCTTTCATGGATGGATTTTTTGGGTATAATCAGATCATGATGGCCATAGTTGATAAAGCAAAGACTTCCTTCATAACTGAATGGGCGGTTTATTATTATACAGTGATGCCATTCGGATTGAAAAATGCTGGGGCAACGTATCAAAGAATGGCCACTACTCTGTTGCATAATTTAATCCACACGGAGATTGAAGTGTATGTAGATGATATATGGTAAAATCTTCAACCAGAGAAGGACATTTTGAAGCTTTATAGAAGTTCCTTGCTAGAGCTTAAAGGTATAATTTGAGATTGAATCTGAAAAAGTGTGTATTTGGGGTTTCCTCGGGAAAGCTACTGGGACACATAGTTAGCAAAAGGGGAATTGAGATAGATCCTGATAAAGTCAAAGCTATCAGTGAGATGCCAGCTCTGAAAACTGAGAAAGAGGTCAAGGGTTTTATTGGGAGACTACAGTACATCAGTAGATTCATATCCAGGTTGACTGCAATATGCGAGCCGATTTTCAAGATACTTAAGAAGAATCAGCCAGTGATATGGGATGACAGTTGTCAACAGGCTTTTGAGACTATCAAGAAGTATTTAATAAAGCCTCCTGTGTTACAACCACCGAGGATGGGTAAGCCGTTGATTCTATATTTGGCTGTTGAGAAGGAAGTTGTTGGAGCCATGTTAGTGCAAGAAGACGAGAACAGGGTAGAGCATGCGGTATATTAGTTGAGCACAATGTTTCTTCCTTATGAAGCTAATTACAACTTGGCAGAAAAGACATGTTTGTCAGTTGTCTGGGCAGCTAAGAAGCTTCGTCACTACTTCCAATCCTATAAAGTTCAAGCAGTTTCAAAACATGATCCTTTGAAGTATCTTCAGTAAACTCCATCTCTCACGGGTAAGTTGGCTCGTTGTCTAATACTGCTCACGGAGTTCGATATCGAATACCTTTCTAGGAAGGTGATCAAAGGAAGAGCAGTAGTTGATTTTCTAGTGCACAATCCGGTTGATGTTGATCAGGAGTGGGAATTAGAGTTTCCGAATGAGCATCTGGGGGAAATTGAAGTGCAGGGATGGCAGATGTACTTTGATGATGCTGTTAATAATAATGAGGCAGGAATAGGAATAATTCTAATTACACCAGAAGGAGAGATGATCCCTATAGCTAAGCGGTTGGAATTTAAAATAACTAATAATCAGGCAGAATACGAGGCATGCATCTTCGGTTTGGAAGCTTTGCGGGGTGTGGGGGCAGAAAATGTAATAGTGTTCGGGGATTCGATGCTAGTGGTAAAATAGATTTCTAAAGAATGGGAAGTCAGAGAGGATAGATTGAAGATATACTAGGAATACTCGGCCATAATTCTGCTCTCCTTCAATCAATGCAGATTTGTACACCTTCCTTAAGAAGAAAACCAATTAGCAGATGCTTTGGCTACTTTGGCATCAATGTGGCAATATAATGTAAGGACTCTAGCAAAGCCACTGATTTTAGCAACGTCCAGAATTCTATGTTATGAAGAGATGAGGATAATGCCAGTTAGATCAGATGAAAGACCATGGTACCATGACCTGCAAACTTATCTACAGACGGGCTAGTTCCCTGAGGATGCAGATAAGAAGAAGAGATTATCTCTGAAAATATTATCTAGGCAGTTTATTAGCCTTAATGGGATGTTGTATAAAAGAATTCCAACCGGGGTACATTTGCGATGTGTGGATAAGGAAGAAGCTGAAACGATCATGGAAACTGTGCATGTGGGTGTCTGTGGTCCTCATATGAATGGAACAATGTTGGCAAAGAAAATAACTCGGCAAGGGTATTTCTGGCTCACAATGGAATCGAACTGCGTCAAATTTATAAAGAAGTGCCACAATTGTCAAGCTTATAAGGATGTCAGTCATTTGCCTTCAATAGAACTTCGGGGTTTAACTTCTCCGTGGCCTTTTATAGCTTGGGGAATTGATATCATTGGAGAGATAAGGCCAACCGTGTCTAATGGGCATCGACACATTATGGTTGCAGTCGAATATTTTTCTAAATGGATCGTGGCTGAATCGTACACTTCAGTTGGCTCAAAACAAATGGCAAGATTCATTAAGAGAAACATCATCTGTAGATATGGGTTGCCTCACCATGTTGTAACTAATAATGGGGTGCAATTTCAGTCTGAGACTTCTACCCTACTTCAACATTACAAGATTGAGCATCATCGTCTGAGACTCCTTATCGTCCACAAGCTAACGGGGCGGTTGAAGCTGCGAATAAAAATGTCAAGCGGATTCTGGCAAAGATAATTGAGAATTACCGGGATTGGTCTAATTACCTACAGTTTGCATTATGGGGGTATCAGACAACTGCGAGAACGTCTACTGGGGTCACTCCTTATTCTTTGGTATATGGGTGTGAAGTAGTGCTTCCGGTGGAATTAGAAATTTGGTTATTAAGGGTTTTGTTGGAATCAAAGATACTGAAATACCACTGGATTGAGAGTCGACTGGCATAGTTAGCTTTGTTAGATAAAAAGCGGTTGAGGGCCATGTATCACTCACAACTGTATAAAAAAAGGTTAGCTCAAGCTTATGATAAGAAGATCAAGTCAGGAAAGATAAAAGAGGGTGATTTGGTTTTGAAGCGTACGAAGCCACTCCTTACTGATCCAAGAGGGAAATTCAAGCCAAATTGGGAGGAGCCTTATTTTGTGAAGAAAGTATTCTCAAAGGGGGCAGCCATCTTGACAGATCTGGAAGAGAATGAATTTAGAAATCCCATCAACATGGATAAACTCAAGAAATACTTTCTGTAACATCTCGCTAGGGAGAAAACTTCTAAAGAGGCTGTCTAGGCAAAATTTAGAGATAAAAAAAAAAGAAGAAATAAAAATAAATCCTGCTAGATTGAAAACCCCGCAAAGGGGCAATCTAGGCAAAAGTTAAGGATTAAATAAAAAGGAGAGAGAGTGAATAAAATAGTTGGATGGAAAACTTGCAAGGGCAGGTCATCCAACGACAGGAGTTATGTCATAAGCAATTTTTATATGCAATTGTACTTAATTTAAATGCTTTAGTTCGTCTTTATTATTGTTGAATGTTGCATAAAATGCTTATTACAATAAGACTAACTAAAGGGAAAGAAATCACATGAGAAGGTAAAATTAAATTAAATTGCTAAAATCTAAAGAAAAATAAATCTATGTCCTCTTTCTTTTATTTTTCTCCATTTCCTGCATGCTAATCTTAAACAAACCCCTTGTCTTTTGATTCTTCACAAACTCATCTTGCTCTGTTTGCTGTAAGTAAATCCATGTTTAATAATGATCATCTGTAGTGGTATCCCCATCTTCTGGAATGCCTCTCCTGATGGTACACCGAGACCAAGTTGCTGAAAAGTTCTCCACAAAGTTTTGGGTAAGAGGTCCGGGCTGGAATCCGTGAGTAGGTTCCATAATTAGTTATTTTTCTTCATATTGACGGCAAAGGCGAGAAGGGTAGTAGAAAGAGCAGAGGTGCAACCCAGCAAGAGGCATATAATGAGTATAAGTCCTAGTGGTCACATGCTTGATGTTCCACCAAGGGCACATCCACTGTACTCCATACTCTGGGAAATTGACCAGCCATTCCTTCAAGTCAGTAGCAAGCTTCTGAAGCAGGTGTGTGCGCACTTGCTTTGCCTTATACTTCGCAACATTAGGTGGAGGATCCAATAGCTTCAATTTCTCTTGGAACAAAATCTAAAAAAAAAAAATCCAAAAAATCCCTACAAGCTAGTCACATGTCTACTACCTAACCTCTTCTAATATCTAGATCCTAATCTAGTCTTCCTCGGACTCTATCTCCTCAAGGTCCTCGCCCTCTCCAGCATCCTCGCCCTCTCCAGTACCGGCAGCTGCAGCTGGGACACTAGGTGTAGCTCCCACTATGGAATCATCATCGTCATCCATCATCTGATAAGCCTCAAGCTGATGCTGAAGAGACCGGATTTGAGCATCCAACCCCATGTAGTGAGTCTATCCAAATAAGAAAACAGAAGAGGTAAGTAAATCATTCAAGCATGCATACAGGTAAAATAAATAGAAAAATTTGCATACCCTCCATTCTTCGGAGATCTGGTCGATCAGGTCTCGTTGAGCCTCGACCATCCCAAAGAGGTGCTCTCCCTGCTCTCTAGGAAACTACAGGTGCAAAATTTTTGAATTACATCAGTACTAATAAATGTTTGTAGTGAATAAAAGTGATTAGGTACAAATTAAACTCACATGAGTAGCAGAAGGAGGTACAAGTGCGGGAAAACTCCTCAGGTTGGGAGATAGGATGACCCGAGTCCATCCTCCAGAGGCGCTTCAGTATTCTGCAGTAGACTCCCGAAGAAAGGAGAAAGCCCCATGTGTACAGAGAGGTGGTACATCAGGGACCCTCAGAGTAGGAGCAGGGGCGGGAGTATGAGAAGTACTAGCTCATGCCTCGGTAGTAGCAGACTGAGTACTAGCCCATCGGGTAGGACGCTCACTTGAGGACTGAGACCTAATCTGGGGACCAGTGCCTTGAGGTTGAAGCTGTAAAAAAAATAGTCAGAAAATGCTTGAAGAGAAGAATGCATAGTTATTGAAAGTAAGAAAGAAATACCTGTGTGACAACACCTTCCAAGGGGAGTTGTCCTAGTAACTTCTCTCGAACAAAGGTGCGGTAAGCTCCCAACTGGCGGGCAAGGACATAATGAGCAGTGGATTACCCACAGAGCGCTCGTGCAAGGTCATCATCCATCAACTCGTGGGTCCACAACATGGCTGTAGGAGGGTCCAGCGGAACACGTCTCCTAATAGGACCTGAAGACCATCCCAGTATACGCTCTCCCAGGTAGAAAACCCTCTGGAAAGGTCCTACTAGTAGGATCCTCCTCTCAACCAATGGTCCAGAGCGAACCATGGCGTCAGACCACTGCTCAGTATGTCCCCAAAGAGCATGCGACACCTGTCAATAATAAAGAAAATGTAAGTTTAAGTTTTGAATCTTGGAATAAAAAAACTAATACTTTCAATTTTGTTTTGTAGGTTACCTCACTCCAAATAAGCCTGTTAAGGTACTCACGGTGGAGATGAACCCGAGACATGGCTTGCCTAATGGTCCGGCTGTGCCCCCATCGGCTTAAAAGGGGAAAAGCAAAGGCGTCTGACATCACACCCCTAATCAGTCCCAACTCGAGGCCCTAAACCTGCACACATTTTCACAATGGGTAAAGAAAAGCAGAAAAGAAAAATCTGTGAAGAAGAAGAAGAAAATATACATGCGTGGCGTGCCAAAAGCTGCAAAATCGACGAGCTCCCCGAATGAACTCATCCATACCCCAATACAGGTGTGCAAGTGCAGCTGACCCCCAGTCATAGGTATAGATCAGATCCACATCTCTCAAAGCCATCAGCAGTACCAAGTCCACAGAACTGGCAGCATCATAGAAAAGTGTCATCCCCAATAAATATAAGATGAAGGCTCGGACCACCTGGTCAATCTGACGAGGAGTCGTGATGTCCTTGACTCGGATGCCTGAGTAATGGATGAAAAGGGAGTCCAGCTTGATAGTATGAGTCCCCTCCATGGCAAGAGTCATACCCAGTAGACGATCAATGAAGGCCACATACCTAGCTATCATCGGCTCCAAACAACGATCAAGGGGAACAGGATCCCCAGCACAAGCGATCCTCGTGATAGCCGCGAAAGCTAACGGGTCTAGAGTCAGCTCGCCAATGGGCAGGTGGAAGGTGTGCGTGGTGTCCATCCATCTCTCCATCAATGCATATAAACCATTGAGGTCGTCGTGACCAACAACGGTAGGAAGAGCTAGGATAAAAGAGACCTGTCATACGAATCCAGTCCCGAAGCAAGTCACTCATGGAAAAGAAGACTAACCTCTCCTGAAGCTCGCGAGCAGATATGGGTATCGAGAGAAGCCCTCAATGGGAGTCCCCCAAGGTACTCCAAGCTAAGTGAGTGTGGTGCACGAGCCTCTGGGGCTACTACGATCCAGTCGAGACGGGCTGGGGTGCGATCTGTTGCAGGATCCATAATGTTTGAGTTTGAGAGAATGAAGAAGAAGAAAATAGGTGCGAAGAAGAAAATGAAAAATGAATTTGAATTTGAATTTATATAGAACTGGCAAATTACCACTTTGGTCCCTAGAGAACAAATTGCTATCTAATACCTGAAGATTAGGACTCTTTGTTTTTTTTTGCAAGAATTTGCAGATTCTAACACAATTAAATATGAAGCATTGATGTGGAGCATCGATATTGAGCCTCTCGGGTTGTACCTCGAGGATGACGACACACAAAATGAGGCCTCTTGATTTTGAACATCGAGGATGACGGCTGCATGGATTCAACCTCTTGATTTTAAACATAAAGGATGACGGTATGACAATTACGCTGTTGTGAAACAATAAATCAACTAATCTTGTGAAACCTCTCGGGTTATACCTCGAGGCTGACAGTGTAGTGACAGGATCCCGGGATTGAAGAATATCCTTTTAATCTGTGCATTCATTTTTTTCTTTGCTTTTTGAAGAATCCAATTTAGAAAATTATTTAGTTTTTCAAAAACCAGGGGGCAAACTGTGGGCACCACGATTTAGCCGGCCCGAAAAGAAAGGACCAGTGATGAAAAATGGCAGCTAAAGCCCAATTATCGAGGAACCGGACTCTAAACCCCTTTAAAATTTCTAATTAATTAAAAATTAATAAGCTAAACCCAATTCAAAGAGGGATTCAGCCCAGAAAAGCCAGGCTCGTATGGTCTGATGGGCCAAGCCCATCAGAACAAGCCCTTTGGGCTTTGAAGGCCTAAAGGCGCCGCCTCTAGCCAAAGAGGCGGTGCCTCTTCGAGTCTGTAACGGAAAAAAAATCGAAGTTGCTTAAATGGCGGAATGTGGGTCGCCCTACATTCCGCAACCTCTCTTCTACGTTCGTGGGAGAGAGAATGGGCATTTAGGGCTTATTCAGCCTCTATAAAAAGAAAAGAAAAATAAGAAAAATGGGGTTTTTTTTAGCAACTTTAACTAAAAGAAAAAAAAAAGAGCAAAAAAAAAAGGGAGAATTGAGAACAGAAATTGAGAAAGAGGAAAGAGTCAGAAGTCCAAAAATAAGGAAGCTCATTCAAACACCACTTCTGAGGGCCAAATCAATTTCAAATTCAATTTCTCAGTAAATTTTCATTTCTTTTTTTTAGCTTTTGTTTAAAATTTCATTCATTCTAACTTTTGATTGTTTTAAAACTGTAGTGCATGTTTATTTAAATAAGTGTTGAAGTTATATTGACTTTGTGACTGTAATTGGTAATATCTGGACCTCTTTCACGCATGTTTAATTCGTTTTCTTTTCTCTGTTGTGTATTCTTTGCCGAGACAAATGTGACGCCTCTATAAAGAGGCGTCGCCTATTTCACAAAGGCGCCGCCTCTGTCCCGCAGAGTCCTTAATTAATTTATTTTCATACTATTTAATTCTCGAATTACTTTTGTAGATTTCTGATGATACCTGGAGACTATTGAATCTTTAGAGATAGTGCAGGAACAACAATAATGGACATTTTCCATTATTTTTAGAATTTTTTAGGATTTTATTTAATTATTTTTAATTGTGGGATTTGTAATCTTTTCTCCTCCCTGCATTCTTTGTATGCTTTATTTCTGCTTTATTATTGTTTATTTGATTGATTGTTTTGCATAGATGTTAAACATAGAATTGCATGTAAATTGGACTAATTAATTAAATTTGGACTAAAATATAAAATCGAATAATTGTTTGAATTGAAATGCAAATTTGCATGTAATTCAAGAAATAACCAAATAATCAAAAATAATAAAATATAAGATATAAACGGAGGCCGATCGCAAGGTCGGGTGGGCCACTAAAAGCCCATACCTAGTTTCCGGACCCAATCTCTGAGGACGGCTGCTGGGTTTCCTCCGTGGAATTCAGTTGCTGTAAAGTGTGTCCCGAGTTTCATCCGGGTGGCGACTCCATTCTCCAACCAAAGCCCTTCAAAAAGGCCCAAAGTTGTATTCCTAGTGGGCTAAGAGCCCGCACAGTGCCGTGGTCGCCAAACACTTGGGCGCGCGCTGAACCCCGCCGCCTACAACCATAATGGCATATATGTGTTGTACTTTTTTTCATTCTGTATTCGTTTGTATTGGCACTGTTGATAAGCTTTAAATGCAATATAAATTTGGACAATGTTTTCTGTTTATTGCAAAAAATGGAGTTATTTTGTTTTTGTTGAGATTCTAACTCTAAGGCTAACAGAAAACTATTTGTTAGCAATATAAAATTATTTTAAACTCTAAATTATATTTTTATTTTTATTTTTGGCCAAAAATTGTATTTTTATTGTTGATTATGGAGGATGGCTTTCTCTTAACCTTCGTATAGTTTGCATAGTGTTTTTGTTTAAGTTCATGAAAGAGTATAACTCCATGTCACATTTCAGACAGAGATATTTGATTCGGTAGTGCAGGGAACAATACTGAGTGTGTTTAAGTACTATTTCTATTAAGACAGTTGTCAGGACATATTGTCTTCTAACGCTATTTTGTTTTTGTATATTAAAATTGAGCTAATAAATTGATGCTTTAAACTAAATGATCCATTACTTTTGGATTTACCCTTTCTGCTGGAACAGATCTAGTGTCGGAGTGATAAGGTTGTTTGGGCCTGAGCATTAGATATATATACACACACCTCTGAAAACCTGCACTTTTAACACTGTATTTTGTCATCACTATTTTTTTTAATTATTTATAGGCCAAAGGGTCAAATTGGACCCTCAATTTTAGCCCAAATCCTGGATTGGACCTCCATATTTTTTTTGTTCCCATTTAGAACTTTTTGTTTCAAAACTGGAACATATATGCCCCTTAGTTAACAGATATGCTAACTTCCGTTAAATAAAAGTTAAGTTGAATTTAGGCCCCACGTATGAGTTTGCCACATCATCTTTTCTTCTACCTTTACAAAACCTAATACTGAAACCCTTAAAACTGCATAATCTTGTAAAAAAAAATTCTAATGGCACCAAGAAATAGCAATCAACAAAAACAAATTCATGAACAAAAAGAATAATGGTAAATTAATCCAAAATAATTATGCAGCTTTTATAATAAATGCATTTAGTGTGTGTGCATATATACACACACAATTATAGAAAATTAAATTCAAAACTCTCTCCTTGCATGTAAAATACAGAGCAACCATTTCCTATTACCCCTCACCAATTCATAATTGTAGAGATGATTTGAGGAACCAAAACCAAACAATTATTAATATCAATAAATTTTCATTCAACAACGAGATAATATGGTGCCAAATCTACACAATTATTCCTCCTAAAACCGCTGCCAATATTTAAACTAAAACATCACCATCATAATTATGGAGGTTGTGATGAGAAAAGATAAAGGAAAAAAATGCAAAAATAAAAAATATAAAAAGAATGAATATGAGCAATGAGAAAGATTATCATCTCCTACATCTACTAGTCCTCGTCATCACCGTTACCTCTTCCATAACCTATAGCAGTCGAGTCCCCAAACTCTCAGCATCTACAAGAGACAAAGAAATTGTAGCAGAGCAAAGTCCTACCACTTAAAAAAAAAGAATAAAAATCAAGTAACTGATGAAACAATCTCAAACGTTATAACAATTTAGGTGGCGTAGACGTAGACATATATTATAAATCAAGCATAAAATAAAATTGTTGTAAAGATCAAAACTTTAGGCTAATTAGATGCTAAAAACAAACATAATTCTACTCCAAATCAAAACAAAACTTCACCAATTGGAAAATAATTCAACAATTCCACTTCACAGCCCAATTATCAATTAAGAAAGCAGAAATTTTTCTTACTCACACAGTAGCTTAGTAAAATTATAAATTTTGCACTATCAGCTGCTCCACCAATATCAGTAGCAGACCGATGAGGGAGGTGATGATGATTTGCAGCACCGGTGCGGGAAGCCTCTCAGATATTGGCTTCATCGGAGTTGGGAATAACTTGTTAATGTGCAGCAATATGAAGTTGAGATGAGACTTGTGCCTTCGGCTTTGACAACGGCAGTGGATTTAGTCAAAGACATAAGTGAGAGGCAAGCTGAAGCAGTGGCGTCAGGGTTGTGCAGGCAGGAAAAGGAGACAGCAATGGTAAGGAGAACTTCAGCCGAGCGAAGGCAACAGGGGCCTTTTCTTGGTGTAGGCGAGCGAAGGCAACGAAGGATGGGCAATTTGTGATATTGGTGAGCTCGTTTGTTGGTTCAAATGAGTCAGATGTGAATAGTGGGCCCCACGTTGTCCGGGTCAGCTTTAGCATAACGTCTGTTTGGACTTCCGTTTGTGGAATGTCCAAATTGAGATTAATTTGTTATATAAAGTTCCAAATGGGAACAAAAAAAACATGAGAGTCCAATTCAGGATTTTGGCCAAAGTTGAGGGTCCAATTTGGACCTTTGGCCTTATTTATATTTCAGATTATATACATACACACATATCCACATCTAGATCTATACAAAATTACAATTAATTTTATACATTTAAGTACATGAAATTTATATAGTTTGATAAGTCTTGATGTAAATTATCCTTTAAACACCAATACAAGATAATAATATAACCCCAAACTAAAAGTATTTGATCATATCCAAAAAGAGTATGAGATGATGAATCATATAGATCCACTACAAGAAACTTGAGCTATTCCTGCATTCAAATTTAAATATAACCATATTTTAAAGTGTGGTAAAATAAGTTCTTTACATATATATAAAAAAAATTGCTAAATATGTGGTAAAATGTTGTGTGGGTATAAATTTACCCACACTTTATTAGAGTGATGGGGAGATAATTTGTGACTTTTATTTCTCTACACTTTTAAATGTAAAAAATATTACTATTCTTTTACAAGTAGCTATCAATAATATTTACTATAAGATTTATTTATTGCTCACCACCTTTTAAAGTGTAGATAACTTATGTTATATTTAATTATGATTTTTTAATATTTTTTAGGCTTTGATTAAAATTAAGCATCAATAAACACAAAATCAAATTATTTCACTGTGCCAACTGCCAACAATTTCATTGATGAATTGTATTGTAATGTATTGGAGTCATTCTACAGTACACATATTTGTATGTGTACAAATAAAATGAAACACCATTAGATTAATTTTAATTTAATTATCGTCATTCATCTGTAAAAAGATACTGATACACTTATGTAATTTAAATTTACCCATGGTTGAGCAACTAAACACTTTTAAAAAATCCGTTTTAATAAATCAACTATAATTTCCACAATAATCCACACTGACAATGCTAATGCAATCGATCCTCGCCAACCTAAATCACAAGAAGTTACTTCTCGTTACATGTCCTCTTCTTTCACACCGAAACAATCTCATTCACCGTTAATTTAATGACCAACGGTTATTGCGACGTTGATTTCATCTGCTCCTTCCACAATCAGACGGTCCTTATCAGTCGAGCGTAGATAATCTGGAGATTTGTGAATTGGTAAGGCAATGGCTTCTTCTTTTTCTTTGGTCACAAATGAAAGTTGCTTTTCTGCTTCATCTTGTTTCAACAGTAATCTAAAAGGGTTTATTCTTGTTGTTGCTTTTGGTATCTTTATTGGGTTAAGCTTTATTATCAAGAAAATTGGGTTACAACATAATGGGGCATTTGGTACTCGAGCCAGTGAGTAGTAGTAATTAAAGCTTTTAGCTTTCTAAGTTTTAGCTCTTTATGGTTTGTGTAAATTATGCTTTTGTTTCTAATTTTCTTTTTGATTTTAAGATTCTGGTTGATATGGGTATTTGTTGGAGCCTCTCTGGTAGGTTGGAATGGTCACTAGTAAGTTTTTTTTTTTGTTATTGTTATCATTAATTTTTTAAGGAAACTCTGTGAATGAAATGTTGATTAAGGTATTTATTTTTTTGACAGTGATTGTTGGTGAATTTGCTAATTTTGTGGCTTAGATTTTTGGACATGCTGTACTTGTAATTCCATTGGGGGCAATAAGTATAATTTTTAGGTGATATAACCAATTTTTGGACATGCTGTACTTGTAACTCCACTAGGCGTAATAAGCATAATTGTTAGGTAATATGACCAATTTTAAAGCAAGTTATTATTATTATTTGTATTTGAGATAGAGTATCTTTGATTGCACTGGGGTAGATATGATAAATACAAATCCAATTCTAATTTTAGTTATGTGCTTTCAATTTTGTTGAACCATTTATAATATTTTTTTGGGCCATTGTTGTTTTAGCACACTTCTTCTTGCAGGAGAAGATGAAGAAATTGGGTATAGTGGGCTGTCTACTGTGTATAGTGGGGTCTACATTGTGTTCATGGTATCTTTGATCTATCTATTGAAGTCTTTACCTTCTCAACTTCAGGCTTTAATGTGCTCTTTTCTATTATGTTTAGGATTGGTCTGGACAAAGTGCTAGCAATATTGCATCTGCACGTTATTGATTTTAAACTGTACTGTCCGGCACTATAGTTTTGCATAGTACAAGAGACCAAAAGCCACCTGTGATAGGTATTTTCTAGCTAACTTGAACCTTGAATAATTACTATTTTTGGTAGGTTTCCATGCTCTGTAATTGTAGGTATGTCTGAAAGGCTAGTTAGCTAATTTTAGTCTTGACTTCTTGGTCTTGGACAACTAAAGACTATGATATCAAGCTATGATTTCTGCATTTGATTAATATTGATGCTGACTATGGTTAGGCATTGGTAAAGAAAAAAGTGTTGAGCATTGCATATGTAGTGCAAAAATATAGCAATCTTGCAGGCGTTGGTGAGTATAAGAGCTCTGTTGCACTTGCATATTTGATGTATTCATAAAATTAATATGCTTTCTTCTTTGTATTGACATCAATTTTAACAAAATATGGGTTCTCATCTACTTGAGTCGAATAATGTTATGGTCATATTTAAAGCTGTGAAATTAATATGTCTATTCTTTTCTTATTGCTGCCAATATCAGTTAATGTCCATTCCCATCTACTTGCATTTTAAATCAGTTGTCTGAAGATAATATTTCTTACCTACTTATGGTTTCTCTCCCAACTAAAGCTCATGTTTATAAACCAGGGTGCTCTTTTAGAGCTTTTGCCT
Source organism: Macaranga tanarius (assembly GCA_949673435.1). Classification (NCBI taxonomy): domain Eukaryota; kingdom Viridiplantae; phylum Streptophyta; class Magnoliopsida; order Malpighiales; family Euphorbiaceae; genus Macaranga; species Macaranga tanarius. The sequence continues at coordinate 1,536 of CATIWO010563321.1, read as the reverse complement.
ACCCTTTCTGAACTTAGATCACATTATATACCAACTGAGATTCTTTTATAAGGCATGAATTGGCTGACTCTTCCTTTAGAAAACTCTAAGCATATTTAATTATTTTAGAAATTTTTGTTCTAGATGCATGATTTTGCCATCCGAACCTTAGATTGATTTCCTTTTGCTTTTGTGTATTGTATATGCAGTTGAGTGGTTTTTCCTTGGAGTAAGAAATCCTGCTGGTTTCCTAGCAGGGGCACTGTTAATGGGCATCATTTTTATACAGCCTGTTGTCTTAGGAAGTAAATGTTATACAATAGTTTATAAAGGTTATGATACCTTGAGTTTAGGAGAGCTATAGGGGCCAATTTGCTTTTAGAAATGGTCTTTAATCATCATAGAGATTCACTTTTATGTGTAGTTATGTAATGTAAATATTGTAAGTTCTTTAATATTGGGGACCTCAATATGTAATGGCATTGCAATAAAAGCAATGAATTCATTCTGTGTTACAATGGTTCTAGTTTGTTGAATTGTCAATGCTATCTACAAATCTAGTCACCAATAAAATGATGCATTATTCCAGGTGTTGTTGAGAAAGTGCTGTAGTTTTTAGGGCTTTTTACCATTTTATGTCAAAATGTAAAAGATTTTACCATTTTGTGGTAGTTTTAGACATAATTCCCATTTTGTGGTGTTTTTATAAAAAAATTTCTAAATTGTGATAGTTTTTGATGAGGTGGCGGGGGGAGAGCCATTCCGCCAGTCTCACTGGCGGAATGCTCATTCCGCCAGTCAAACTGGCAGAATGGGCAGAATTGTTTATATATATATATATATATATATATATATATATATGGTTCCAACACTTGAAGTGGCGGAACCATAAAATAATATTAACCATTCCGCCACTTGAAGTGGCGGAATGGTTAACTGTTTTTTTTTTTAATAAATATGGTTCCGCCACTTCAAGTGGTGGAACCATTTGTAAATTGTTTTTCTTTTCTTGGCTATAGAACTATTGATTTTTATAAGTGACAGAACTATTGCTTTTGCTTTTGTTGTTATTGTTATTGTTATTGTTATTATTATTATTACTAGAGAGTAAAATGTTGTTAAGAAATTTTTTTTGTTTTGAATACAATTATGATTAATATTATTATTATAATTATTAGGGAACAAAATATTGTTAAGAAAATTACGTGGAATTTTTTACCGCAAGCCATTTTGTAAACGGATGTCAGAATAGTAATTTGATGAATAGTAAAAAAGTAAAATTAAATTTCTACAATACTCGTTTAAGTTTTTCGAGACAAGTTCACTTCATCAAATTATGTGAACAAGTCTCGAGGGGGCATTTGTAGACGTGTAATTTTTCATAAATTATTTTTATACTAATATAATATTTTTTGGTTTATTAAATAATTTAATTAGGCTAATTACATGTTTTAGTCTAATAAATTTATAAAGATTTTTGGACCAATCAAATATTTTGGTTTATTATCTTAATTAAATTATTTTAATGACCAATCAAATTATTTCAAACATGTCATT
>CATIWO010563192.1:0-25441 GCA_949673435.1 Macaranga tanarius | reverse complement strand
GCAAATTAAATTAAAACCAAAATAAAAATATTTATGTATTGTCTAATGAATGAATGAATTAATTTTGTATTTAATTTTTACCTAAATAGCAACAGAATAGAAACGGAAAATCCGTTTCAAAAATTAGAAACGGATTTTTTCATTTCCATTTAGGATGGAATTCCCGTTTCAATATTCAACCAAATAGAAATGGAAAATTCCGTTTCCAAATTAGCGACGAATTATTCCGTTTCCAATTTCTAAATTAGAAATGGAAATTCCGCTTCTAATTTAGAAACGGAAAATTTTGTTTCTAAATTAGCGACAGATTATTCCGTTTCTAATTTCTAAATTAGAAACGGAAATTCTGCTTCTAATTTCCATGCAAAAAGTTCGTCGCTAATTTAGCGATGGATTTGAAACGCAAAGCTTTCTTCTATTTTATGGTGATGCGGGGGGTTATTTAGAATTTAGAAACGGAATTTCCGTCGCAAAAATTTAGAAATGAAAAAAGTCCGTCGCTAAAAATTGTAACAGAACGCAAATTTCGTCGTAAAATTATTAGCGACGAGCATTTTTTAAATGAAAATTTTCCATTTCTATTCCGTCGTTATTTCCAAATAGCGACGGAATTAGAAACGGATTCAGCCGTTTCTATTTCATTTTTTTTCTTGTAGTGCATCTTCATAGCAAATTATGCACCCGGTCCCTGGCGTCGGCTATGCATACGTATACCCAGCCCTTAGCAACGGCTATATATGGTGTATCCAGCCCCTAGCAACGGCTATACACATCCGGCCCCTGGCATCGGCTATGCACATCCACTAACTTTATCGTATGAAGTATCATGCACATTTGGCCCCTAGCATCGGCTATGCACATCCACTAACTTTATCTTATGAAGTATCATGCGCATCCGGCCCCAGGCATCGGCTATACATATTTACTAACTTCAATTATAAATTAGCATATATGCTACTTAACCATAATTCTATATGGTAATATGTGTATCCGGCCCCAGGCAACGTCTTTACATATTTACCAACTATTTTCTAAACATAGATATATATCTCTGCACGATTTTATGTGTATTCGGCCCCCGACATCGAATGTACACATCTACGAATCTTTCATGACCCAGATAAGGAATCTCAAATCCTTAGGGTTATTATTCAATTAAAATTACATCACTTTCTTTTAGGAGTTATCGGGTATCCTAGCATCACTTGTATTTCTTTGTGTCTTTCTTATAAAACATCACCACTGGAGTATTTCAATCTTTAGTCTCCATATTGGATACTTGAATATCATCCCTATTGACTAAAATATTGAATATTATAATGTCTCCACTTGACTTTCCATCTCTAGATTTGACATATCCTTACCAAAAAGGAATAAGGTTGAATATATATATATATATATATATATATAATTACTTAACCTCTCATCATTCCTTTTCTTTAGGATTAAATCTTAGTTCCACTTGATTATACTGGATACTTTACTTTAATTATCATTCCCTTATTTCATTATCTTCCCGACCTCATTGTTAATAAACATACCTTAGTCTCTACTCGGAGACTTTAAAATTCTCACAATTCATTATTCTACTTCTTAAGTTAATAAGTCCTCATTAAGAAGGAATAAGATCGTATACACCTATATGGTAGGATGTGTATTCGACCCTAGGCTTCGACTATACATAACTACCTAATTCTACTATGCCTTATACACGGGCTCTCTAACTCCCAGTGCCATGCACACTTAAGACTATAATTTCAACTAGAACTTTGAAGCCCCAAATGGAGGCCTAAATGGTCGAATTTGAACATTAAAATGGGGTTCATCAAGTTCCCCCATAAAAACCATATAGCTCTCTGAGTCAGATTCGATTGGATATATTACAGGCCCCGTGGCTCATCTGATGCTGAAAGTTAGGTCCTTCTTAAGCAACACTGCATGTCTCGACCATCCAAATTCGAGTGTTCATCAATATATCCAATTTTAAATATTAAACTCATTTTTTGACATTTTAAATGTTCTGGAATGTTATTCTAATGTTCCGTTCATGGTTATGCTTCAATTAAATAAAAAATAAACAAAATCGGGTGCGGTTCAGAGTGCAGAGGTGCGGACTCTGCGCAGGGGCACTAACTTCACTCACAGAGGTGCTAACCACACGTGCAGAGGCACCGACCACGTGTGCAGAGGCACCGACCACATGCCACGGAGGCACCAACTTCCCTCTAGAGGCATCCCGTCTTCCCACGGTAGAGGCACCGGCTTCATCGCGGAGGCGCCGCCCACCAGGCGCGGAGGCATTGCCTCAACGTAGAGGCACCAACCTCTGGCCTTTTAGGTCGACAACAACAGTAGAACTCAATAATTTTCTAATTTTTCAACACCCATAAGCTCAGAATTTACGTAAATAATAATCTTAAACATATATACAACATGTATACATCAAAAATATGTCTAAATCTATCATTTAAACATCAATTTTATATACTAAAATTCAAATTCAAATTAAACATAAATTTGAACAAAAAGTCAAGTTTAGTGTACCACTCACCACTTTCTCTAGCAGATTACTTGTTCTTTGCTGCTGAATTTTGGATTCCAGCTCCCAGATCACTTCCTTCTCTTTTCTTCCTCCTTTTTCTCTTTTCTTTCTTTTCTTTCTCTTCCTTTCCTTTTCTTCTTTTTTTTCCCTTCTTCTTCCTGCAGAAGCCAATTGCTCTCCCTCCTTCTTTCCACTTTAATCCCTCATCTTCCGATTCCTTACCTCTTTGATCCTTCTTTTTTCCTTTCTAATTCATTTACTTTTCTTTTGTTACATCTTAGTCCTTATTTTCTTTCCAATTTAATCCTTCCAACTCTATTCACTTTAATATCTTATATTTTATTCTTATTAATTCTCACCACAATAATATATCAACCCTTATCAACTTAATTTAAACACCACATGATAAATCTCTATTTGATATTAACTTAATACAAGATAATCGATCTCTTAATCATCTATTCAAAAATGACAATTAACTCCAATTAATATTTACTTAATATAATAAGTATTCCTCAATTATCATTACTTCAAAATAATTTGGTTCAAGAACACATATGTTACATTTATTTCTAAAAAATAATATAATAAATAAATTTTATTTATAAAAATAAATAGGCAAAAACCTTAATAATATTCTTCTTCTCTCACTGAAAGTTATATAACTTATCAATTCAATATCCACCATAATTACCATCAAAATATAATAATTTTAATATTATAGACAACAACAAAATTTCTTTATTATTGAAAGGAAAAGAGGGAAGAATAATAAATCACAAAAAGATACAGATTACTGACCATTTTCTCCTGCAGTGGAAACCATAGTAAATATGTTGATCGAAGCCTTTACTACCAGAGCAACGACTATGTCTTCACAATCTAAATATCAATGGAATGATCTAGAATAGGAGAAAATACATTGAGTATTTTTGGTGTAGAGGGAGAGAAAAAATACACAGAGTATTTTTCTATATAGAGAGATTTCTATGTTCTACGTTTGTTTTTTCTTTTTTTTCTTGGGTTGTTAGGTTGTGTTACGTACATTAAATATAAAACTCATACTCTACAAAAGAGTAGTAAGTAGACTTCTATTAGTAGTCTTTTACACCCAATCCAAAACTTAAACAGATTAAGTCATGGGTGTATATTATCTAACATCTCCTACCCGCATATGACTGAACATATTCAGTTTTCATTCCATTCATACTGATAAATAAATCGTGCGACTAGCATATAACGAGAGAACTTATGCTATACACTTGTTAAAGATATATAGCATCTCGATAGTAGATTCTTTATCTTAACATATGCCTTACCCCAGATTACTTCTTTATATTCACTGCTACCTCTTGATCTTTTAGCAATATTCTATGTCCACTATTATGTATGTACCACTTATGGCACTCTTAATAGGCTAGCCAGTGTACAATAGAAACATTGAATGTAGTCTATCAGTAATCTTCCCTTCATACACTATTCCTATTATATGGTTCAACTCGCTTATCCAGTCAATTCCTCTAGACCGTATCTCACATGACCTTTCAGAGGTTCTTCCAAAATAGCCACATTAAACCATACTTTAGAAATATGCTCTAGGTCTTAAGGGTAGGTTTTCAAAAACCATAAGTTTATGGAACGGGTCTCACACTAGGGAAGGTTGAGATCATTTGATTATTTTTATAACTTCCCATCCCCGGTCGGCATTTGCACACATAGTATGAATCATGCGTTATGGTGTTCATTCTTTTCTTAAAAAGAGCGCATGTTTCAAAATGATTATAATCATATATTTAACACTATACAGAAGCTACACATTTAGGTGTATCTCAACACCAAACCTTAATACTTAATTAAGGTTGCTTCTGGCGATTAAGACAGAATAGAGAAGAATTTATTTTTATTATTCTTTTAAAGATTACATAAATCTACTTAAAAATCATGTAATGAAATGTAAGATTTTATCTCGCACTTAAATTAGAACTCATCTAATACTTAAGCAAGACGACATACGTATATTAAATGAGCTCTCGTAACTCCCTTATCTATTTAAAATACTGCCTCATCCTAATCTTTGTTAAACATATTTAACAAAAATAGGGTAAATACCCATGTGAGTGGGTTACTTCTCTGTCCAACATACTTTAAATGTCATATACATTTAATATTAATACATTATGTATTGCCAAATTAACATCCATATATTTATTGAAAATAAACATATAACAAATCATGTCTAAATTACATGATAAGCAAAGTACAATCTAAAATCTACGCAAACCAAAACATTTAATGTGCCTCTCAAACATCAATTTCATAGACTAAAATTCAAATTCAAATTAAACATAAATTTGAACAAAAAGTCAAGTTTAGTGTACCACTCACCACTTTCTCCAGTAGATTGCTTATTCTTTACTGCTGAATTTTGAATTCCAGCTCCCAGATCACTTCCTTCTCTTTTCTTCCTCCTTTTTCTCTTTTCTTTCTTTTCTTTATCTTCCTTTCATTTTCTTCTTTTTCTTCCTTTCTTCTTCCTGCAGAAGCCAACTGCTCCCCCTCCTTCTTTCCACTTTAATCCCTCATCTTCCTATTTCTTACCTCTTTGATCCTTCTTATTTCCTTTCTAATTCATTTACTTTTCTTTTGTTACATCTTAGTCCGTGTTTTCTTTCCAATTTCATCCTTCCAACTCTATTCACTTTAATTTCCAATTTAATATCTTATATTTTATTCTTATTAATTCTCACCACAATAATATATCAACCCTTATAAACTCAATTTAAATACCACATGATAAATCTCTATTTGATATCAACTTAATATAAGACAATCGATCTCTTAATCATTTATTCAAAAATGACAATTAACTCCAATTAATATTTACTTAATATAATAAATATTCCTCAATTATCATTACTTTAAAATAATCCGGTTCAAGGACACGGATGTTACATTTATTTCTAAAAAATAATATAATAAATAAATTTTATTTACAAAAATAAATAGGCAAAAACCTTAATAATATTCTTCTTCTCTCACTGAAAGTTATATAACTTATCAATTCAATATCTACCATAATTACCATCAAAATCTAATAATTTTAATATTATAGACAATAACAAAATTGCTTTATTATTGAAAGGAAAAGAGGGAAGAATAATAAATCATAAAAAGATACAGATTACTGACCCTTTTCTCCTGCAGTGGAAACCGTAGTAAATATGTTGATCGGAGCCTTTACTACCAGAGCAAAGGCTATGTCTTCATAATCTAAATATCAATGGAATGATCTAGAATGGAAAAAAATACATCGAGTATTTTTGGTGTAGAGGGAGAGAAAAAATACACAAAGTATTTTTCTGTGTAGAGAGATTTCTATGTTCTGCGTTTGTTTTTTCTTTTTTTTTCTTGGGTTGTTGGGTTATGTTACATACATTAAATATAAAACTCATACTCTACAAAAGAGTAGTAAGTAGACTTCTATTAGGAGTCTTTTACATCCAATCTAAAACTTAAACAGATTAAGTCATGGGCGTATATTATCTAACATCTCCCACTCTCATATGACTGAACATATTCAGTTTTCATTCCATTCATACTGATAAATAAATCGTGCGACTAGCATATAACGAGATCACTTATGCTATACACTTGTTAAAGATATATAGCATCTCGACAGTAGATTCTTTATCTTGACATATGCCTTACCCTAGATTACTTCTTTACATTCACTGCTACCTCTTAATCTCTTAGCAATATTCTATGTCCACTATTATGTATGCACCACTTATGGCACTCATAATAGGCTAGCCAGTGTACAATAGAAACATTGAATGTAGTCTATCAATAATCTTCCCTTCATATACTATTCCTATTATATGGTTCAACTCGCTTATCCAGTCAATTCCTCTAGGCCGTATCTCACATGACCTTTCAGAGATTCTTTCAAAATAGCCACATCAAACTATGCTTTTTATAGAATTCTGACTCATCTGAAGTTGATTTGCCTATTGCCTATAAATTATATATGAACCTTGGCCACTGCCACCATAAACTAGTCTAGGTGGTAACGTGCTAATTCCTCTATTAGCTGGTCTATCTCTAAAATTCTGAGACGAACTAGGAATAAACCTTTTATTCTTCTGCTTTTGCTTTGTCTCTTCTTTTTTTGCCTTCTCAAAAGCATCTTCTAAATTAGTTTCCAAAAATTATTCCCTTCGTACCACGCTATTCCAATCTTCATATAGGCTTTCAGCCCACTCCTGAACCTGTTACACTTAATCTCCTCTAAAGGCATAATTTCAGAAAGAAAGCGATATTAATCCTCAAATTGATACACATACTCTTTGACTGACTGACTACCTTGAGTCAAACTAAAGAATACCTCCTGCTTACTTTTCTTATAGCTACCTATCAGATATTTTTTATGGAATTCTGTGAGAAATACGTTCTATGTCAATCCCTCACCATATAAATGGTGAATTCGGGATAGCCAATCATCCGCTAATCCTTTCACAAATCCATGCACATTCTGCACCTTTTCAACCTCTATCAATTCTAAAATCATATAAGCTTTCTCTAGCTTCTTCAACCATTCATCAGCTAGTCCACCATCTATAGACCCCTCAAAATCATATGCACCTAATCTGCGTGCATGATCCATAAACATCTAGGGATCATGATACTGCTCTTGTGTGGTTATAGCAGCCACAAAAGCTTAGGTCATAAGAGCTCCCATACCAGCATCAGCCTGAAAAAGAGGTATTGGTTGTGCTGGCTGAGGAATAGGTAGAATTAGTGGTTAAGCTGGAGGTACAGGAACAAGTTGTGGTGGTAGAACTGCTGGATATGCTCCTGATATACCACCAGAGGTGAAATCAATATGTTCTCCTCCACTAATAGATATATCATCCGCTCTCTTACAATGATCAAGAGGATTCCTATGAGGTTGGCTAATATTAGTAATCCTAGCGACACGACCTCGATTTCCACAGTCTTTGCCACCTCTAAGTCTTGGTGGCATTATTTTATAAAAACACAACAGAGTAAAGTCTTAAACTTCATAATTCTATTCTAAAGATAGAACATTATATAAACTGTTAAACCTAGGGAAACTGTTAAACCTAGGCTTTGATACTAAGAGATTGTCACACCCGCTCCGCTAAGCTGATAAGCAGGCGCGACATGCTGAGCTGGTTAGTGCTACTACTGGAAATAGGAATATAACATACTTATATTGCTAGTAACTTAAAATCAACTGAAGGTAATACTACTATTATACATCATAAAAGTCTTTTAAATACATCCTCAGATTCAATATACACAATCCACCCATTATTATCAAGACAAACTTAAAGATAAACTCCAAAAGATTATAAATAGAGTTGTTTGGCGCAACCTCTTTTAGACACCAGGTGGACTCCCAAAATAGGTCCTACGAGCTACTATTACTAAAACTCTACAGAATCTGAAAATATTTTAAAATGAGAGTGGTGAGTATAATAATACTCAGTGAGTGGTTTAAAAAGAATAAAGTATAATTATATAAAATGGGAACATTAGCTATTTGCTAAATAAATATAAAAATATATCCATAATTATATTGAAAATAGCTATTAAGCTGCTGAAATAATATAATGCCATACATTTGCTATAAAACTGAATAAACATTATCAATCATTTTAATCCATACACTCATTAAATATGTAACCAAAAGATTATGCTAACATAATGGGCGCATTGATGATCTGGAAACCTATATGCATTCATACTGCTATAATAATGTTGGTTATACGTATGTACAGAGCTACCCCTCAAGGGCTAACCACCTAATTGTATGGCCCCAAGGCTATATGTATAACCAAGCGCTGTCTCCAAGACAGTTGCTAATAATATTGCTGATATAAGACACCAGTCATCATGGTGTAATCTAAAGGATATATATCATGAGTGTATAGGTTTACTTATAAATCAATCATTCGCATTTATCAAACTGCTAATAAAACATAATAGTTGAATATCTAGCTGATGCTAGTATCAAAATATTGCTGAGAATAATCATTTCATAAATAATAATAACAAATACATTCTTGCTTCAAAATACTTCAACTATATCAATAACAAATATATACTGCTACATGTTCCCAATTTTAGATGTAAAAGCTAAATAACTTGTAAAACTATATTTGCAAGCTAATAGTCAATAAAAGACTATTTGTAAGGAAATATCATACTTAAATTATAGAAAATATTTGATTAACTTACATACATAAACATATAAGTACTTAGCTTCAAAACTAGTTTTATATATACATAACTACATACTTGAGCTTATTGAGCCCAAATACTAGTTAGCTGGATTAGGCCTAGGCTCTACCACTGTTGTAGATTTTGATCCTATCATCCATAAGCAAAATTATAAGAATATACGCTTAAATCTCAATTCTACTCAACTTAAGTTGATCTACGGCTAAAGGATAGGGTTTAAGACCCAAAAAATGGTCCGAAAATTATCAAAATAGGGTTTTTGGAGTTAGGGAACCCACAGAGGTGCCTCCTCTATGTATAGAGGCGCCGCCTCTATGACCCAGAACAGTCCTTGTAGCCAAAAAACGTCTATTTTTACATATTTTCACCAAATTTCAACACCAATTCAACATCCAAATAAGAAAAATACTTAAAAGGGTATGTTTTAGCATAAGTAAAGCTTTAAACTTTGCAAAATAATTAAAACATCAATTTCTATTCAATATCAAAAACTTGAAATAAAATAGTTTTACTTACCAAAATCTCTTGTATATATATTCTTAAATTTGCTTTAAGAAGCTTGAATCAATGCTTGAAGTTGTTAATTGAAGATTTAAAGAAAAAGGAAAGAAAGAAAATGAAAAATGAAGGAGAAAGGGACGTAACAAGAAGTTAGCGATGGTAAGAAGAAAGAAGAAGGAAATAGCGTACTGGAGAAGAAGAAGATGATGCTATGTTAAAAATCTTTTTTTCACAAATATCCATTTTGACCCTTCAAGTTACTAAAATAACCATTTAGACCCTTATAAAATCCTTTAAGCATAAATATCTAATGCAATTTAATCTATAGTTCTATCAAAAGGCCAATTAAACTCTAGGGCAGAATATTACAATTCTTCCCCTCTTAAGAAATTTCATTCTCAAAATTTGCATACCCACGAGAGAAATAAATGAGGATATTGAATCTGCACATCTTCTTCTTTCTCCCATATTACTTTCTCCTTAGAATGATTACTCCATAAAACCTTAACTAATGGAATCACTTTATTCCTTAAAACTTTCTCCTCTCTAGCTAAACTTTCTATGGGTTCTTCCTCACAAGTTAAATCTTTTTTTAATTCTATCGGCTGCGGCTTCAGTATATGAGAGGGATCACTTCTATACCTTCTCAACATGGATACATAGAAAATGTTATGCACTTGAGATAACTCTGGAGGCAAAGCTTATCGATACGCTACCGGTCCAATTCTTTCAATTACTTTATACGGTCCAATAAAATGAGGACTCAACTTTTCACGCTTCCCAAATTGGAATATTCCCTTCCATAGAGATATCATCAGGAATACTTTTTCGCCTACCTCAAACTTAACATCTTTTCTTTCCAGATCCGTATAACTCTTCTGCCTATCTTGAGCTGCTTTTAATCTACTGTGGATTAATTCAATCTTGTCTGTGGTTAACTGCAAAATTTTTGGTCCCACAAGTTTTCTTTCTCCTACTTCATTCCAACACACTGGAGTTCTGCATTTCCTTCCATATAATGCTTTATAGGGTGCCATGCCAAGGTTAACATGATGACTATTGTTGTATGAAAATTCCATTAACGGTAAATGTTTATCCCAACTTCCTTTGAATTCCATCACACTTGCCCTTAACATATCCTCTAAGGTTTAGATAGTCCTTTCAAATTGACCATCAGTTTATGGGTGAATGGAAGTACTAAACTTAAACTTTGTATCCATAGCTTGATGTAAACTAAGCCAAAATCTTGATGTAAACCTAGGATCTTTATCCGAAACAATGGAGATTGGTACAACATGAAGTCTTATGATCTTATTCAGGTAAATTTATGCTAACTTATCCAAAGAATAATCTATTTTGACCAGTAAAAAGTGAGCTAATTTAGTGAGCATGTCCACTATAACCCATATAGCATCATGTCCTTGCTATATACGAGGTAATCCCATTACAAAATCTATGGTAATATGCTCCTATTTCCACTTTGGAATAGGAAGTGTTTGCAAAAGACCCGATGGATGTTGATGTTAAACTTTCACCTGTTGACAAACTAAACATCTTGCTACATAGTCTGCTATATCTTTTTTCATACCCTGCCACCAATAGTTTTTCTTTAATGTACGATACATCTTGGCACTATCCAAATACATTGAGTATGTAGAACAATGTGCTTCCTCCATAATTTCATGCTTCAAATCTTCCACATTTGGAACATAAGTTATTTCTCCAAACATTAAAATTCCATCCTCTCTAAGAGAAAAATCGGTTCGTGACCCACTTTTCACCTCTTCAATAACTTTATATAAATGAGCATCCTGAGTTTAAGCTTCCTTAACTCTTTCTATTAGAACGGGTCTAACCTTGAGAGTTGCCAATAATGCTCCTTGACTATCTAACTTCATTCTAACATTCATGGCTTGAAGTTCTATAAACAAAGAAAATTGCTTTGACTTCATATGAGGTAAATTACTACAGGATTTTCGACTAAGAGCATCTGCCACATATTTACCTTGCCAAGATGATACTCTATTGTACAGTCGTAATCCTTCAATAACTCAATCCAGTATCTTTGTCTCAATTTTAACTCCTTTTGACTAAGGAGGTATTTAAGAGATTGATGATCGGTAAGAATTCGACATGTCTCTCTATACAGATAATACCTCGAAGTTTTAAAAGCAAACACTACAGCTGCTAATTCCAAATCATGGATAGGATAGTTTAACTCATGCGGCCTCAGTTGTCTGGAAGCATATGCTATAAATTTTCTATATTGCATGAGAACACAACCCAATCCTTTCTTAGAAGCATCACTATAAACCACAAATTCACCATCACTAGTAGAAAGAGTTAATACTGGTGTTGAAGTTAAACATGCCTTAAGTTCCTTAAAACTACTTTGACATTCTTCTGTCCATATAAACTTCACATTTTTTCCTTAACAATTTTCTCAATGGAGTTGCTATGATCGAGAAATCTTGAACAAATTGGCTATAGTAACTATCTAAACCCAAGAAACTCCTTTATCTCTGTGGTATTAGTTGGTTGTTCCCATTTAACTACTGCTTTAATTTTTTTAGGGTCTATATAAATGCTTTATACTGATATAACATGCCCTAAGAAATCAATCTAATCTAACTAAAACTCACATTTGCTCAATTTAGCAAATAATTGCTTACTTCTCAAAGTTTGCAAAACTGTTCTCAAATGTTCTTCATGTTCCTCCTTACTTCAAGAATATGCCAATATATCATTATGAATACAATAAAAAATCTATCCAGGTATTCCCGAAATTCTCTATTCATGAGATCTATAAAGGCAACTGGTACATTGGTTAATCTAAATGGCATAACAAGAAACTCATAATATCCATAACGTGTCCTAAAAGCCATATTAGGTATATCTATCTCTTTAATTTTCAATTGGTGATATCTAGACCTCAAGTTAATTTTTGAGAAAACCTTAGCTCTTTGTAATTGATCAAAAAGATCATCAATATGAGGTAATGGATACTTGTTACGCACCGTGACTTTGTTCAACCATCGATAATCTATGCATAGGCTCATGGAACCATCCTTTTTCTTAACAAACAACACTAGCGCTCCCATAGTGATACACTAGGTCTAATGAAGCTCTTATCTAATAGCTCATACAATTGAATATTCAATTCCTTTAATTCAACTGGAGTTATTCTATATGATGCTTGAGAAATTAAAGTTGTACCCGGAATCACATTGATAGAGAATTCAATTTCTCTATCTGGAGGTAAACCTGGAAGATCTTCTAAAAAACATCTCTGAATTCACATACTATTAGAATATCTTCTAATTTCGGCCCTTCAAACTAAGTGTCAACCATATAAGCAAGATATGCTTGACAACGCTTCCTTAACATTTTCCTCACAATAATGGTGGATATCAAATAAGAGAGAAGAGCATGTCATATCCCTTGAAAAGAAAATTTAATTTCCTCAGGTCGATTAAACTCTACCACTTTCTTAAAATAGTCCATTATGGTATAATGGTGAGACAGCTAATCCATGCCTAAGATTGTATCTAAACCTTGAAGTTCTAGGGGAACTAAATTTGCTAGGAGCTCATGCTTACCTATCTTAACTACACAATCCTTACACACTTTCCCACAAAGTTTAGAATTTCTCCAAGGATAACTAATAATCATCACAACATATAAGGAACTAGGTTTAAAATTAGCATGCAAAGTAAAAGAATGAGATACAAAAGAATGTGTAGCTCCTAGGTCAAATAACACATAAGCATATCGATCAAGGATAGTTAACATACCTGTAACAACTTCTGAAGATGCCAATGCTTCATCTTTCGTCATTGCAAAAAATCTGGCCTGAGTCAAAGGTCGATTCTGCTGGACATTTTGGCCTTGCTGAGGTGTTACAGCAATAATAATACCTCTACCGTTACCAACGGTAGGGCTAGAATCAGTGGTAACCTGTCTACTTGGTGGCAAATTCCTATTACCACTCTGATTCCTAAAAATAATAGTTCCTCGTCTTAAACTACCAAATTGCACTAACAAAGGACAATCTCTTTTTATGTGGCCAACTTCTCCATATTCATAAAACCTATTGACCTTTTTCTACATTCCCCTTTATGAAACTTGTCACAAGTCTAGCATTGAGGGTATATGACTCTTCTCTAGTTATTCTGCAGCATACCTCCTCGAGCTTACCTTTGGCCACTGGTTGAGCTACCAACCGGCTACCTTATAGAACTCTGACTCATGTGAGGTTGACTTATTTATTGCCTATAACTCATATATGAACCTCGGCCACTGCCACCATAAACTGGTCTAGGTGGTAACGTGCTAATTTCTCTATTTGCTGATCTATCTCTAAAATTCTGAGAGGAACTAGAAATAAACCTTTTATTCTTCTGCTCTTGCTCTGTCTCTTATTTTTTTACCTTCTTAAAAGCAAGTATCTTCTGAATTAGTTCCTAAAAATTATTCCCTTCGTACCACGCTATTCCAGTCTTCATATAGGCTTTTAGCCCATTCCTAAACCTGTCACGCTTAATCTCCTCTAAAGGCATAATTTCAGAAATAAAGCGATATAAATCCTCAAATCAATCTGCATACTCTTTGACTGATAAACTACCTTGAGTCAAACCAAAGAATGCCTCCTGCTTACTTTTCTTATAGCTACCTGTCAGATATTCTTTATGGAATTCCATGTCAATCCCTCACCAATAAATGGCGAATTCTGGATAGCCAATCATTCGCTAATCCTTTCATAAATCCATGCACATTCTGCACCATTTCAACCTCTGTCAATCCTAAAATCATATAAGCTTTTTCTATTTTCTTTAACCATTCATTAGCTAGTCCACTATCTATAGACCCCTCAAAATCATATGCACCTAATCTGAGTGCACGATCCACAATCATCTAGGGATCATGATACTACTCTTGTGCAGTTATAGCAGCCGCAAAAGCTTAGGTCATAAGAGCTCCCATACCAGCATCAGCCTGAAAAGGAGGTACTGGCTACGCTGGATGAGGAATAGGTGGAACTGGTGGCTAAGCTGGAGGTGCAAGAATAGGTTGTGGTGGTGGAGCTACTGGATGTGCTCTTGACATACCACCAGAGGTAGAATCTATATATTCCCCTCTATTAATAGATATATCTTTCGCTCTCTCAGGATGATCAGGAGGATTCCTATAAGGTTAGCCAATATCAGCAATCCTAGCGACACGGCCTCGATTTCCACAACCTCTACCACCTCTAAGTATTGGCGGCATTGTTCTATAAAAATACAACAGAGTAAAGTCTTAGACTTCATAATTCTATTCTAAAGATAGAACACTATGTGAACTGTTAAACCTAGGCTCTGATACCAAAAGATTGTCACACCCGCTCTGCTAGCTGATGAGCAGGTGCGACATGCTGAGCTGGCTAGTGCTACTGCTGGAAGTAGAAATATAACATACTTATATTGCTAGTAACTTAAAATCAACTGAAGGTAATACTGCTATTATACATCATAAAAGTCTTTTAAATACATCCTCAGATTCAATATACATAATCCACCTATTATTATCAAGATAAACTCCAAAAGACTATAAATAGAGTTGTTTGATGCAACATTTTCTAGACACCAGGTGGACTCCCAAAATAGGTCCTACGAGCTACTATTATTAAAACTTCACATAATTTGAAAATATTTTAAAATAAAAGTGGTGAGTATAATAATACTCAGTGAGTGGTCTAAAAAGAATAAAGTATAATAATATAAAACGACAACATTAGCTATTTGGTAAATAAATATAAAGATATATCCATAATTATATTGAAAATAGCTATTAAGCTGCTGAAATAATATAATGTCATACATTTGCTATAAAATTGAATAAACGTTATCAATTATTTTAATCCATACACTCATTAAATGTGTAACCAAGAGATTATGCTAACACAATGGGCACATTGATGACCTAGCAACCCATGTGCAGTCATACTGCTATAATAATGATGGTCATACGCATGCGCAGAACTGCCCCCAAGGGTTAACCACCTAATTGTAATCCCCCAAGGCTATATATACAACCAAGTACTGTCCCCAAGACAGTTGCTAATAATATTACTGATATAGGATACCAGTCATCATGGTGTAATCTAAGGGAACATATCACAAGTGTATAGGTTTGCTTATAAATCAATCATTCGCATTCATCAAACTGCTAATGATCCATAATACCTGAATATCTAGTTGTTGCTAATATCAAAATACTGCCGAGAATAATCATTTCACAAATAATAATAACAAACATATTCTTGCTTCAAAATACTTCAACTATATCAATAACAAATATATACTGCTATATGTTTCTAATTTTAGATATAAAAGCTAAATAATATGTAAAACTATATTTACAAGCTAATAGTCGATAAAAGACTATTTGTAAGGAAATATCATACTTAAATTATAAAAAATATTTGATTAACTTACATACATAAACATATAAGTACTTAGCTTCAAAACTAATTTTATACATATATAACCACTCACCTGAGCTTGCTGAGCCTAAATACTAGTTAGCTAGACTAGGCCTAAGCTCTACTACTACTACAGATTCTGATCCTATCATCCATAAGCAAAATCATAAAAATACAAGCTTAAATCTCAATTCTACTCAACTTAAGTTGATCTACGGCTAAAGGATAGGGTTTAGGACCCGAAAAATGGTCCGAAAATGATCAAAATAGAGTTTTTGGAGTTAAGGAACCCACAGAGGTGCCTTTTCTGTGCACAGAGGCACCTCCTCTGCATAGAGGTGCCTCCTCTATGCATAGAGGCATCGCCTCTATGACCTAGAACAGTCCCTGCTGCCAAAAAATGTCCATTTTTGCATATTTTCACCAAATTTCAACACCAATTCAACATCCAAATGAGAAAAACACTTCAAAGGGCCTGTTTTAGCATAAGTAAAGCTTTAAACTTTATAAAACATTAATTTCTATTCAATATCAAAAACTTGAAATAAAATAGTTTTACTTACAAAAATCTCTTTTATATATATTCTTGAATTTGCTTTAAGAAGCTTGAATCAATGCTTGAAGTTGTTAAATGAAGATTTTAAAAAAAAGGAAAGAAATAAAATAAAAAATGAAGGAGAAAGGGATGTAAGAAGAAGCTAGCGATGATAAGAAAAAAGAAGAAAGAAATGGTGTACTGGAGAAGAAAAAGATGACGCTACGTTAAAAATCTTTTTTTTCTTTGCAAATATCCATTTTGACCCTTCAAGTTACCAAAATAACCATTTAGACCTTTATAAAATCCTTTAAGCATAAATAAACCCTAAAAACTTATTTTTAATGCAATTTAATCCATAATTCTATCAAAAGGCCAATTAATCTCTAGGGCAAAATATTACATCCTATTTATGAAGCATCTTATAGAATGGCTCCAGCAGAGTTAAAGGAATTGAAGATCCAATTACAGAAGTTATTAGATAAGAGTTTCATTAGGCCTAGTGTTTCACCTTGGGAAGTACCTTTGTTATTTGTTAAGAAAAAGGATGGTTCTATGAGGCTATGTATAGATTATAGACAGTTGAACAAGGTTACGGTGCGTAATAAGTATCCATTACCTCATATTGATGATCTTTTTGATCAATTACAAGGAGCTAAGGTTTTCTCAAAGATTGATTTAAGGTATGGGTATCATCAACTAAAAATTAAAGAGATAGATGTACCTAAAATGACTTTTAGGATGCGCTATGGACATTATAAGTTTCTTGTGATGCCGTGTGGGTTAACTAATGCACCAGCTGCCTTTATGGATATCATAAATAGAGTGTATCATAAATACTTGGATAAATTTGTGATTGTATTCATAGACGATATACTGGTATATTCCTGAAGTAGAGAAGAACATGAAGAACATTTGAGTACAGTTTTGTAAACTTTGAGAAGTGAGCAACTATTCGCTAAATTGAGTAAATATAAGTTTTGATTAGATCAGATTATTTTCTTAGGGAATGTTATATCTTCAAAAGGTATTTATGTAGACCCTAAGAAAGTTGAGGCAGTAATTAAATAGGAATAACCAAATAATACCACAGAGGTGAGGAGTTTATTGGGTTTAGTTAGTTACTATCACCGATTTGTTTAAGATTTCTCAATCATAGTAGCTCCATTAACAAAATTGTTAAGGAAAAATGTGAAATTTATATGGACAAAAGAATTTCAAAGGAATTTTGAGAAACTTAAGGCATGTTTAACTTATGCACCAGTGTTAACTCTTCCTACTAGTAATGGTGAATTTATGGTGTATAGTGATGTTTACAAGAAATGATTAGGTTATATTCTCATACAACATGGAAAGGTTATAGCATATGCTTCTAGACAACTGAGACCGCATGAGTCAAACCATCTTACTTACTATTTAGAATTAGCAGTTATTATATTTGCTCGTAAAACTTAGAGGCATTATCTATATGGAGAGGCTTGTCAATTTTTATAGATCACAGATCTCTTAAATACCTTCTTAGTCAAAATGAGTTGAATTTGAGGTAAAAATGATGGATTGAGTTGTTAAAGGACCATGATTGTACAATAAAGTATCATTTTAGAAAGGCAAATATTGTGGCAAATGATCTTAGTCAGAAATCCTATAGTAACTTAACTCATATCAAGTCAATGCAATTTCTTTTATTTGTAGAACTTCAAGCTATGAATGTGGAAATGAAACTGAATAGTCAAGGATTATTATTGGAAACTCTCAAGGTTAGACCCATTCTAGTCAAGGAAGCTCAAACTCAATATGCTCATTTATCTAAAGTTATTAAAAAGGTAAAAAGTGGGTCACAAACTGATTTTCTCTTAAAGAGGATGGAACTTTAATGTTTAGAGAAAGATTTTGTGTTCCAAATATAAACGAATTGAAGCGAGATATTATGGAGGAGGCACATTGTTTTGCATACTCAATGCATCCAGGCAGTACTAAAATGTATCGTACACTTAAGGAAAACTATTGGTGGCAAGGTATGAAAAGAGATATAGCAAACTATGTAACAATATGTTTAGTTTGTTAACAAGTGAAAGCTGAACATCAATATCCATCGGGTCTTTTGTAACCACTTCCTATTCCGGAGTGAAAATAGGAGAATATTACCATGGATTTTGTAATAGGATTACCTCATACGCAGCAAGGACATGATGCAATATAGGTTATAGTGGATAGGCAAATTAAATCAGCTCATTTTTTACCGGTCAAAATGGATTATTCCTTGGATAAGTTAGCATAAATTTATGTGAATGAGATTATCAGACTTCATGGTGCACCAATCTCTATTATATCAGATAGAGATCCCAGATTCACATCTAGATTTTGGCCCAGTTTATATTAAGCTATGGGTATAAAATTAAAGTTTAGTACTTTAACCCACAAACTGATGGTCAATCGAAAAGAACTATCCAAACTTTAAAGGATATGCTAAGGGCATGTGTGATCGAATTCAAGGGAAGTTCGGACAAGCACTTACCATTAATGGAATTTTCATATAACAACAGTCATCATGCTAGCCTTGGCATGGCACCTAATAAAGCATTATACGGAAGGAAATGCAGAACTCCAGTATGTTGGAATGAGGTGGGGAAAGAAAACTAGTGGGACCAAAAATTATACAATTGACCACAAACAAGACTGAATTAATCTATAGTAGATTAAAGGCAGCTCAAGACAGATATAAGAGCTATGCTGATTTGAAAAGAAAAGACATTGAGTTTAATATAGGTGACAAGGAATTTAGATAGAAAGCTCATAATCTTATATTTTGCTTCTTAAATATTAGGATCACAATCTGTCGTAGTTATAGAGCCTGGGTCAAGTCCAGCTAACTAGATCTTGGTTTAACAAGCTCAGGTGAGTGGCTAAACTTATAATATTAGTTTTGAATCATATACATATGTATGTATAAAAATATTATGGTATATAAGATATATTTCTATTATATAACTGATATTTCCTTACAAATAGTTTTTATCAAATATTTTAATTACTATTGATGTTTTATAAATTACTTAGTTTTTGTAACAGAAATTGGGAACATATAGCCGTATATTTATTACCGATTTAAAGCAAGAAATGTGTTGTTATTATTATTTTATGCAATGACTATTTTCAGCAGTATATTGATACTAGTACCAGTTAAAGATGCAGTTATTATGATTTATTAGTAATTTGATAAATGTGAATATTTTGATTTATAAACAAATCTATACACTCGTGATATGTATCCTTTAGATTAAGCCATTATGATTGGTGTCTTATCTCAGCATTATATATATATCAATATTACTTAGCAACTGCCTTTGGGATAGCACTTAGTTGTACATATAGCCTTTGGGGTATAAAATTGGGTAGTTAGCCTTTGGGGCGTAAAATTGGGTAGTTAGCCTTTGGGGCGTACAATTGGGTAGTTAGCCTTTTGGAGGTAGTTCTGTGCATGTGTATAACCAACATTATATATATACACTTGGGCTACTCAACATCATCATACGCCCAATGTATCAGCAATCTAGCATAATCTTTTAGTTATACATTAAATAAGTGTATGGATTAAAATTATTATGAATAATTTCTCTCAGTTTTATAGCAATTGTGTAGCTACATTTATATAGTATTTTAGTTACCACCAATTTAGTTTATTAATAAATCATAGGTATTATTTCAGCAGCTTATTAAAATTTTATCAAAGTAGTTTTTATATACATTTACGTAGCTATTACAGAAAATAGCTAATGTTCCCACTTTATTTTACTGTAACCACTAACTGAGTATTTTTATACTCACCGTTTCTTTTATTTAAAATTTTACAAATCCTTTGGAGTTGCAACAATAGACTATACGACATAACTTTGCCTTGTTACACCCGGTGTCTAGTGGAGGTTAAGCCAATCATCTTAGTGTTTTGTCTTTTGATCATATTTAAGAGTACTCTATTATATTTAGTAAAATTGTATTTAATAGTTAAAGATATTTAAAGGAGATTATGATATATATTAATAAATACCAAAGTTAATAGCAATATAAGTATTTTCATTATCACATTATTCTCCTCAGCATTAGCACAGCTAGCCAGTCATGCTTGCTCCATAGCTAGGGGAGTGCGTGTGATACAATGACTTATGAGACTACTGTTGGGGTCTGAGTCTCTTTGACTTAGACTTAGAGATGTTATACACATGACCCATTTTGTCAGTTAGCTCTTGTGATGGAGTGTAACTGTATTTTGTTATAACAGTAGGCTGAGGGAGTACACTCCAAGGCTTTTAGGCTAAGTTATTACAAGAGGGTTATATTAATTTTTTTATGTATATATTTTATATAGTTTTATGTAGCCCACTTTCTTGTAAACTTAACTAGCCTTTAGATACAGTATTATATATATATATTCATATCTAAAGGACTTCTTGGTTCGGGCCGAAAAAGCAATGTTACTCGATCATTATCAAACTGATTGCAACCTTATGTTTGGTATCAGTGGTTGACTTCTCTTGCCATCATTTTTCTTATTATTGGGTGAAAATGATTTATTAGATGGAAGATTTATCAACTTATTACTGATATGTGATTTTAATTTTTTACTTACAAGTGATGCCTCTCTACACCGACACCCTAGTTAGGTGACCTAAAAGTCATAGTCATCTAATGAAGACGCATGTGGAAAGGAATGTCACAAAAATATTCAAAAAAAAGAAGCTAATTACATCTATCATCACTATTATGTAAGATAATTGTCTAAGCATGCTAATAAAGCCAAAATAAATCCTAGGCACTTCCAAATTCATATTTCCAACAAAAAAAGAATCTAAGGCATACAAAAATTTAAAATAATAAAATAATTAATGAAAATGAAAAGAAAAGGCAAATTCAATAGAAAATAAATATTTGTAATACAACATATATGGGCGGACTACTTGTATATGCGAGACCTACACAATACACCAATTAAAGCACTTAAATCCCACATCAATTTTATAACTTCAATTAAATGTGTTTATATACCAATTGAATACTTCCAATTAATAGCTTGAACTTTTAAATTGGATAGAAATCTAATTGGAGTATTTGTGACCCATTTTTCTTCAAATTTCTAATAGAATCAAACAATATAAACAATCATTACAAATTAAACATTCAAAAAAGAACCTAATTACATCAATCATCACCATTATGTAAGAAAATTGTCCAAGCATTCTAATAAAGCCAAAATAAATCCTAGGGACATCCAAATTGGAAAACCTCAAATTATCTCTTACTCATTCAAATGTCTCATGTTAACGAGGTAAATAAGTAATTTTCAAAAGTAAAATTTTATCTTTATTTGATGAGAGATAGTACTATTTATGTCTCTTAGAGAGACATATATCATTACCCATATTTTAATAACGAGACTCATTACGTATCATTGTTCCCATATTTTAATAACAGGTCTCCTTAAGTATCATTGTCCGTGAAAAATTTAAGCAATAATAAAGCATAATTAACCTGAAATTTAGGGTCATTATTTTGAGCCAGAGCATGCGTGAGCATACGAGTCTGCTTCATTGCGGCCAAGTTTAGAGAAATTCTTGGGTGAACCCAGTTCGCTACGTAAAATTATGAACTTTCCATTAGAAACTTGACATGTAGCATAATTAATGAGCAATTATTGTACTTTTAACTTTAAGTGTTACAACATCTAACTATAGTTATTTTTAATATATTTATGAATTTTTTACTATAAAAATATATATATATTTTTAAATATTACATATTATCAATTATATATATATATATATATATATATATATATATATATATATATATATATATATTTATGAATTTCTTTTTTTTTTAAAAATGTATATATATTTTTAAATATTACATATTATCAACTTTTTTTATATAAAATTATTAAGTCCCTCTTTTTCCCTTTGTATATAAAATTTAACTATTATATATTAACAACTTGTTTCCTTTTTTTTTAAAAGTGTCATGGTCTTCAATCTATTGGACTTAATTTTATAAAAAAAAAAAAAATATATAGATATAAGATCTTGGCATAGAATATATATATATATATATATATATATATATATATATATATATATATAAAAGTTGATAATATGTAATATTTTAAAAAATATAAACATTTTTAAAGAAAAAAATTCATAAATATATTAAAAGTAACTATAATTAGATGTTGTAACCCTTAAAGTTAAAAATACAATAAATGCTAATTAATTGTACTACATGTCAAGTTTCTAATAAAAAGTTCATAATCCTACGTGGTGAACCGGGTTCACCCAAGAATTTCTCCCAAGTTTGAAATATCTATATCTCTCATTTGATCTCCTGATAAGAATTGTTATTTGTTTAACCAAAAATAAATAAGATAAAACAAAAACACATCATGAAAGGCATTTCAATGAATCATAGAGGCATTTTCCAAGGCCTAAATGCAAGTACATACCTGCTCAAATTCAGAGGCCCAACCATTAGCACCATGCTGTCGTTCAAAAGCATGAGCCTAAGCATTAGGATCACTATGGTCTAGTCTGTGCTAACTAAATTCTATAATCCATCCATCTGTAGCACGGGGACCAAGTCTAACTACCTTGAGATTCATTCCAATAATCCTCCAGCTCCCGAAATCTCCCAAGCAAAGGACCCTTGGCCTAAACATAACCGTTAATTTCTAATGAAAATAATAGTGCATTCACCTGAATTAAAATGTAACCTAGTTAAGATATTCTACAGTTTTGCTTAAAGAATGAGACCAAGGTAAGCATAAAATTAAAAAGTTTTGCATTGAAGAGAAAACCAGTTCTCCTAAAACCAAGAAAGAGTAAAGAACTCGTGCGTTGATAAAATCTTCACTCTTATCAGCTAAAAAATGCCAAGCCATTATGCTGCTACTATCACATATGTATTGTTTGTCACCTTGAGTTAGTCCTAAATGTGGCAATTGAGCAGGACAAAAAGGAATTCCCCACGGCTACTTCAATGAAAGAGTGAAAAAAGCTTGACAATGCTCTTTGGAGGGGCTTTTTACCATTTTACCAATTTATGGTGGTTTTAAAATAAATTCCCAATATATAGTAGTTTTCCAAAAAAAAAGGTTTGACTGGCGGAATACAAGAAAAAATAAAAAAAAAATTATATAACTCATTTCGCCACTTAAAGTGGCGGTGAAGTGGCGGTGAAGTGGCGGAATAAGTAATAATTTTTAAAATATATATATAAAAGGCATTCCGCCACTTGAAGTGGCGGAATGCCTTATAATTAAAAAAAAATGTTTACATTATTGGCTCTGCAGAGCTAATAATGGATGGTGGCAACGTGCATGGCAAACCATGCACGTTGCTACACTTTTTTTTTATATATTTTTTAAAATTTTTTTTGGCTTGCTTATTTTGTATAATATTTTTATTTAATTATTAATTAATGGTGATTACATTAACTAGGCATGCATGAATTAAATTAATTATTTATTATATAATCAATTTAATAAAATTAGGTTATTTGACATTGTAAAAATTTATTTCATTTTCACGCAATTTACTATACCGACTCCGTTTCTGTAACGGATTGCGTTAGAAAATTCTATATAATTTTCTATTCCTCGTGGTATATTTTATTTTTTAAAATACCATAACTTTTTGACAATGTGTGAATAGTACTATTCATCAAATTATTTATTTCCGACGTCTGTTTCCGAAACAGTTTACGGCATAAAATTACACATAATTTTCTCTTACTCATGATATATTTTGTTTTCTAAAATACCACAACTTTTTTATAATGCATGAATAGTAACATTCAAAATTTATACAAAAGTTACTATTTCACTATTCATCAATTTACTGTTCTGACATCCGTTTTTAAAATGGCTTGTAGCAAAAATTTTCACTTAATTTTCTCTTTCTCGTGATATATTTTATTTTCTAAAATATCATAATTTTTTTACACTGGGTGAATAGTGACATGTAAAAGTTACTATTTTACTATTCATCAAATTACTGTTCCGACATCTATTTCCAAAACAACATGCGACAAAAAATACTGCTAATGCTAATAGAGTTCCGGCACTTCAAGTGGTGGAACCTTTAAAACAAATACTGCCATTCCATCAGTCTGACTGGCGGAATGGCTTAGGCTCCGCCACCTCACCTAAAATCATCACAATTTTGGAATTTTTTTGAATAGTACCATATATTGGGAATTATTTTATAAACCACCATAAATTGGTAAAATGTCATATATGTACCCAAAAGTTAGATAAATTATAATATAATATATATATATATATATTAGAAAATAGACTAGGACCTATTTGTAACTCAAATAAGTTTAGGAGTAGGACCTAAGTGTAACAAAATAAAATTTAGGGGTTAAAAAAAACAAACAAACAAAGGGACACGTGTTGGCTGAGGAATGAGGCATGCATGGCTCCCTCCCCAACCATGCAATTGTTCTTTACGTAAAAAAAAAAAAAGAAAACGACCACGCCATCTAGTGACCAAGGGAGTGGGGAAGGAAGACCCCCACCTCCCTTAGCAAATATAAATAGGGGGAGAACATGTTATCAGACGAGACCAAGTCCTCCCAACTTAAAAAAAATATATTATTATTATTATTATGATTATTATTATTATTATTATTATATATATATATATAAAGAAAAAAAGAGGGAGTAAAAGCAGGGAACGTAGAGGTGAGTGGATCTCATCTTGTCTCATTATTTATTTATTTATTGCTTTATTTAATTATTTATTTAATAATTTAGCTATTTATTTATTTATTTTCTGAATTTTTATTGTATTAAATGTTGTCTTAGTTGAAAATATTCTTGATGAAAAACTATCATTTTTTTAATGGAATTTATACGATATTTTTTTATGAACTTAATTAAATTATGTAGTCAATAATTATCCTTTAGTTCTTGAAAATAAAATATTAAATTATTTATTAATATTAGCCAATTAGGAGATATTTAATATGTATATATATACATATATATATAATTAAGTTCATAAAAAAATATCGTATAAATTCCATTAAAAAAATGATAGTTTTTCATCAAGAATATTTTCAACTAAGACAACATTTAATA